>JAGJTL010000198.1:875548-900248 GCA_022063505.1 Calosoma granatense | reverse complement strand
TATATACCTATAGATATACAACAAACATAACTGAATATGCATCTCTAATTATTAGAAAACAAGATTAGAATTCATAGATCATCTGTACGTATATGTATATAGTGAAAATAATAAATAAGCGTTATATAAAATACGAACAATGTTATATAATACTCTGCATGTATGTATATATGTTCTGGACGCATAATATTTCTAAAAAGGCCATTAATCTTTAAATGATATACACTCCGACACACACACACACACACATACACA
This sequence comes from Calosoma granatense, assembly GCA_022063505.1. NCBI lineage: Eukaryota > Metazoa > Arthropoda > Insecta > Coleoptera > Carabidae > Calosoma > Calosoma granatense. The sequence continues at coordinate 899,993 of JAGJTL010000198.1, read as the reverse complement.
CGTACACTCACTGTTATCACTTGTGCATCATGGATGATACTCTGGCTGCTGTTGTTGTCTACTATACCACCACCGCACCAGCCTCCGCCCGGGACTCCGGTAACTGTGGACAGTCCTTCCACACATTGCGCAGTGGATCATAACACTCCACACTGCTGAGTGTGTACTGTGCCCGGTAGAAGTTCACATCGCGCGTCTGATCACCGCCAATCACGTACAGGAGTCCGTCAGCAGCCGCCACAGCCGGACATCCGCGTGCTAGTGACATACTAGGCACCGGGAACCACTTGTTCTACATACATACATACATACATATATTAGCTACAGTTATAAGTATACTGTAACACAGCATGTAGTATGTGTGTTGTACCTGTTGAAAGTTGTACCGCTCCACGGAGCTGAGTACCTCGTTGTGTCGATTAGTACCGCCCACTACGTACAGATCATCGTACAGTACTGCTACACTCATCTGTGACCTGGCTACGGACATGGGTGGCAGTGTACACCATTCCCCGCTCACCGGGTCATAGCTCACCAGGTCGGCTAGATGCCGCTGGTTCTGTGAGCACCCGCCGACCATATAGATCAGACCTACATACACATGCACACACACAGGATAGAGAGAATAGATTAACAGTAGATAAATATACAATTGTACCTTCATAACTGACTACTCCCATACTGAAGCGTGCCTCTGGCATGGTTCCTTCTAATCGCCACTCGTCCAGCGCCGGGTCATACTTCTCTATCATGTCACCGAAGTCTTCACCCACCCAGCCACCCATGGCATACAGATATCCGTCCAGTGCACATAATCCGAACTCACATCTACATAGAACATATACATGTCACTCTCTCTCTCTCTCTCGCTATATATATACACATGGTATATACCTGGGTATCACCATACTGGCTATCTGAGACCACTTGTCCTCCAGTGGATCGTAGCATTCGCCATTGGCCAGTATCTTACTTTCCTGCTCACCGCCCACTACATAGATACAGCCGTTCAGTGAAGCTACGCCAGGCAGGATACGACTAATACCCATTGGAGATACCTTACACCATTCCCTATACATACACACACAGGTACATATGTATATTATATGATGATACTATGTAATAGTTAGTTGGTATTACCTCCGGAATGTATCGAATCGTTCTACAGATGTAAAACTACTCTCAGAGCCCCGGTGCCAGCCACTGGTAGGTTCACGTTTCGATCCACCGATGACGAAAATGTTCTTCTTTGCACACTTCCTTGGCTGCACATACAGCGGTACCAACGAACCCTTCTTCGATGCCAGATCATTATGTACAGATCTACAAATCATACATACAACACATGTATACTTACACGTGAGATACTAACATACACATATATACACTTACATCTGAGTTACTAACACATACCTGAGCGCTACATTCAGTGAACTGTCACCACACTCGACAATAGCTTTCTCCAACAGACACAGCGAGAGCAGTGGTAGTCGCACGTGCTTCAGTATCTCAAACACATATCTCCTGCGCTGCACAATGTCGTGCGTGATCCATCGGATGGCAGCCTGGAACACCTGGAACTCCGAGTCCACTCGCAGGTCCTCGGACGTTAGGAACTTGGTCAGCTGCTCTTTGGGAAGTTCGTATATTTCATCCTCTGCGCAGATTTGCGGAAAGTGCGTGTGTATGTACTCTATAGCCTTCGTAGCCAGCTCCTCACAATTATGTCCGTCAGCGAACCTAGTGCAGCAAGCACACAACTAGTACTATCGTGATTACATGCAATACACTTGAAATATACATGGAAACGATAGTTACCTGTATATACCTATAGCATTACTCGGATGTAACTCTTTCTTCAGATACTGAGTGCATCCGTGCACGACTTCATTGAGTTCCAGCATGTCCGCTGCTACAATCAGTTCCTGCACGTTGTTCTGATCGATGTGTATCTCCCCGGAGTAAATAAACTCCATCAGCTGATCCAGTACGTGTGGACTGATACAGTGCAATTCCACAGAGCGTTGGTCTTGTTCGGCCAGTCCACCGGTGAACATGGCATGGAAGTACGGGCTACTGGCTGCTAGTACGGCCCTGTGTGCCTACAACACAACGGACTGTTAACTGCTGTTGCTATTCGCACAGTGTGGATAGTGTTACACAAGTGTTGTTGCACTTACTTTAATCACTGTACCGCCAGCAATGATATCAACATCGCAGAATCTGGAATTGCGACGCAGCGAGTTCAGGTTGTTCAGTACTTTGGGTGCGTATTTGCAACAGGTAAACTGTGTTTTGTTATCGTTCGATGTGGCTAAGTTGACTACGTAATGGTTATCATCGTGTGCGAGTGTCGTAGGCACATTAGTAATGTGCCTACTAGAGCTCTTCAATGGAGGCATAATTATATCCATTAAAAATCTCATTAAAACACTTGTTATTAACAACAGACAACGCCTTTAAATCTAAACACACGTTAACCACAACTATTGAACAGAACCCAGCACTTGTACGGTTGCTAAACTACATTCTCATCATCCATACTGACAACTACAATCAATATTCTTACAAATCTATTCAACAATTCATTAATATTGTAAATAAATAACCATTTTTATATAACATATGTACGATACGTCAGTTAAATGTCAAAACTGTCAAATAGAAAGTACAGCGAAAGCAACTAACTTCACCTATATACGGTTGCTAAATTCAAACTGATTCAAATTGTCATTGAATATTATTACATATTTCTGTAAAATATTATAAAAAATAAGATAGCAAATATCTTTTATTGACTACAGGTGAGCTAAATAAGTATTTATTGCCAATTTGAAAACAGAGAAAGAACTTTATTATTTCACAGAAAATTCTCCAACATTAGCGCCAAAATAATAGAACTATTTCGAATTTACGATGTCACACGACATTATACGGACTTAACCGACTATGTTGCGCCGACACTAGCGACAAAACACTGGAACTATTTCCAATTTTAATGTATACTAGGATTTTTTAAAGAAGTCACATCAAGATTATCTATATTATTTTTGGCCTAGCATGCCTAAAAATTGCTCAAATATGCAACATTAATCTATATTTGAAAGTTTTAAATTATGTGCTTAATTAAAAATTAATGAAAACCTCAATTTTTAATGTTTTACGATAACTTCTACTGGACATCTTTTAAAAATCAAACTATAGCTAAAGCAAATTCATAATAGTTCCAGTGTTTTGTCGCTAGTGTCGTCGATTTCTGACTTTAGCACAGATATATTTTCTAATTATATTTTTCGCTATTGTTTTATAGTTTTTTGGACTCTGCATGTATGTATATATATGTTCTGGACGCATAACATTATTTGTATAACTATGATATAATGAAGTAGAAAGCTTTTGACGTTTGGTGAGATGCATACTGTACCGCAATACACTAGTGTAAAATAAGTTGCCGGACTAATGTTTAATGAGCTGTCATAGCTCAGTGTTTTGCTGATGATAGTAATCTATTGAATATTACTCTATGTATGCATTTATAAATAGGTATGTAGTAAATAATACACAAATGCATGAATTGGAAGTAATTTATTTTTGTTTTGTAGGTTTTACAACTATTGTTTTTGTATAAATACACTTGTATAAAACATTTGTGATATTGAAGGTAAATAATTTTGGAACATATTCAGTCAGTACGTTAGGTGCTGCCGCATTATGAGGTATATGTGTAAACATTCATTACACCTGGACAAGCAGCACAATGATTGATCCGCACGTTTGTGATGTGCAGTGGATATACGGAGTGTTTGTGTGATATTATTCAGTCATGCCTAGAGCATTGATAAGGGACTGTACTTTAGCAATGTACGCCTCCTTAGCCTCATCCTGGGCCATGCCTTTCTTAGTATTCCATGTATCCCACTTGGCTTTACCCTTCAGGTCCAACATACCTGGCCGTGCTGTACACAAACACACACACACACACATACACATACAAGTGTCATCATGAAATATTAGTCTCATTCATGTACGTACGTGCATTACAATCTCCCACGGTGCCTTGCTTGAACAGAGCATAGACTTGTAACAATTCATCATTGTTGGGCGTTATCTTCAACTTTTTCACATCCTCAGCTGCCTTGTTGAAACGCTACACACAGAACAAACAATTCATTCATCACGAATATAATTATTTACCATCAAGCAGAGACTTACCTCGTCCAAAGACATGATGATTCAGTAGTATTCTGTAAACACGTACATATACATACATATATATTAGTCAATTATTCAAAATGGTCCACTTACATCATGACATAACAGCTTTCCTAACAATAGCAGTTAGTTCAAACATAATTTATACTTATTCATATTTACAGTAAAATAAATATTTTCCATGAATTACATTTGCTTTAGGGAGGAACCAACTTTTCAGAACTACTGATCACACGTATATACATTAATATTTGATTATAATAACCTTCGTATGACATTACTATTTCCGATACGATAAAAATCAAAATACCAATAGAATTACTGTACTTTCACATGGTCTGTGCCGGATTTAAATGATTCTTCACTTAGGAAAACGATAAACAAAGAAATTGAAACACAAAAACATGGCGGAATTTGTAAAATTTACACCGATAAAAGCCGGCATACGCTTGTTGCTCACATTACCATTACCGATAACTGCAATTAAACTTTGGATATTTGATGTAAAACTAATAGAAACGTTATTTAAATATACGAAAAGTATTGTACTTACAGTTTTCACGTAGAAAAGCCGGAATAAAACCGTTTTATCAAGGGACGCTGTATTTATCGAATGATTTTGCGGTATCTGTCGTTTGGAAGTGGAAATCAGAGGCGTACGAGTTAAAAATAATCATGCCATACATATAATTATGTACAACCAACTCTATAAGTCCCGTGATTCAAATTTATCCTAATGTATAATTGTGTAGTTTACTGTAAAACAATTCTTGCCTTTGTAAATATTGTGCAAATTGGGGAAAAACTGTGAAAGGGCCCAAGGTACGTACGTCACTGGTGCGTGACGTATGTAATGCCGACTTACACCATTGAAATACTTTGTAGTTTGAAGGTCATAGTGATTATTTTTATTTAATGAAAACCTGTATGTACAATAAAACAGTGCATAAAATACGACACAGCACGTTTGCTTACCACAATTTATTTAATTAATGCATTTCGTTACATGTATTTTTATCATAGAAATAAAAAGTCTTGTTTACACTACAAAACAAGCATAAAAAGGTGTGGTTTTTTTTTGAAAAGTGATATCTGTACGTGTATTTTTGCAATATAAATGTAGGAATAATGTTTGTTGTTGGATATAGTCATTGTGCATGTGTGTGCACATTTGTGATAAATAACTATTTCTCTTTGTGTTATTATTGTGGGTTCATGTGTGGACGTGCGAATGCATGTAATACAATTAGTTTCAGGCATAATTAGAGGCTAGTTCGTTAGTTTTGGCTATGTACGCATTCTTGGCTGAATCTTGACTGAGACCTCGTTTAGTATTCCATGCGTCCCATTTAGCTCTAGCCGTCATATCTGCTGGTTTACCTGTAAATCATTTTGAAAGTAAATGTCTGCTATAATGTTTGTTTAATAGGAAGCTAATTTCCTACTACTACGAATACTAAACAAATGCTGACTCAATGTTTATATACAGAGATTTCCAAGTATTACTGACTAATAGAGTTAATATATAAATTCATGTTAATTGCAACATCATGCGACTTGCCTGTGTTGCAATCACCGACAGTTGCTTGTTTATACAGCGAGTAAAATTCTAACAGATCTTTGTCTTCCGGTTTTTTACTAAATTTACGCACTTTCTCAGCACACTGGTTGAATTTCTGTAAAAAAATAAATTATCTACATTACAAATCATTCATTTGAACAGGACAATCAACATTGCTAAGATAAAATTAAGTTTCCTGTGCCACGGAGATAGATATTTATCTACTGTTCATAAAGTACTTGAAAAATTTCATTCCAAATCCAATAATTCACATTATCTATAATCGCATCGTAAATAAACTTATTTAAATCGTATTACCATTGATATGATAAGTGAAATTACTCAATTTTCCCTAATCGTATACGTACATTTTGCACAATATACTGAAATATAACAAGTTTTATAAATGTGAATATCAAATTTTTAATGACTAATATATATTAACTTTTTATATTAGTTAATTGCCATGTATAATAAATTATCTAGATTAGTTAATAGTTACCTGAAACAAATGGAATAAATAATATTTACAATTTGTCTTGTCAAATTTCTCCGACACTAGCGCCAAAACACTGGAACTATTTCGAATTTACGACTAGGTTGCGCCGACACTAGCGACAAAACACTGGAACTATTTCGAATTTTTGTATATACTACGATTTCTTAAAGAAGTCACAACAAGATTATATATATTATTTTTTGCCTAAGATGCCTAAAAATTACTAAAATATACAACATTGATATATATTTGACAGTTGTAGTTTATGTGCTTCATTAAAAATTGATTAAAATCTCAATTCTTAATGTTTCAACATAACTTCTACTGGACATCGTTCAATAATCAAACTATAGCTAACGAAATTAATAATAGTTCCAGTGTTTTGTCGCTAGTGTCGCCAAAGAATTAAATACTGTTAAATACTTACTTCATTAAGAGACATATTTGTATATAAATCGAAAGGTGTTTTATTTGAATTAAATGCAACAAGGCAAGGTTTTATGTATTTATATTAAAAATATTAAAGAACAACACTAGTGCTGCCACCTATGAGAAATGCGGTAGACTAACGCAACTGTCAGATGGACCGCGTTATTTATAATGGTGTTATAGATTGACAGTTGACATAAATTATTACTTTTCAATATTTCTAAAACTTGTTTCCAACTAGTAATGGTATATAATAAAAGAATAAAGTATATTCTTTGCATGTGTGTGTGTAGTTTGTTCAGACTTTGTAGTATGTGATGATACAGCGAGAACTATGAAGTTTAACCAACAATAGTTTTTACTAGTTTTTCATAATTTATGAGGTAAAATTACGAAATATGAAACTGATATCTTACGAATAGGATGTTGCATGGAATTCATTTTAAATAAAATAACAGTTTGTAAAGTATATTGTGGATTTGTATTTGCAATAAGAGCAATACATACACTGACAGTTAGTAGATAATAGTAAAATTATGTTGCAGCTATAAGAATGCAAGTGGATCTGTCGGAGGCATGTTTATTGTGGCTGCCAGAATGGGCTGTGCCTGGCCTGTACTAATGACAAATACTTTGATAGGAGTGGTGTCAGTATTATTATTGCTGAAATCGCTGTCAGTCAGTATCTCTGTAACAGGTACTTCCATTTTGTATTGTAATTCGGGCGGAATTAAAGGCACCTGTAACACATATACATGTGTAAATATATATTAACTAGATATTTCACACGTTAACTCCCGTGCACTTACACTGATGTATGGTAAACCAATTTGATACTTCTGGATGTGTGTATGCAGTACCAAACTAAGGTTTCCCACTGATTTTTCCGTACTTACATTTTCCAAGACTAAGGTCAGTGTAAACTTTGGTCCTAGTCCCAGTACCTGTAAAATGTTTCATAAAGAAATTGCAGACACAACATTTGTTTTGTGTGTATACTTGAGCAGAAAGTTTAACTGGATGTTTGGCGTTATCTGACACACTTTGATCAGCCATTTTGTGTGCCTGCACAGTGGCTCGGCCAGCCTGTAAGCGTAGACGGATCAAATCTTGCTGGAATGTTTGATGAATGGCTGAGAAAGGAGAATAAGTAGATTATAATATATGGTAATTAGTCAGTTTATATTATATCTGTTACCTTGAGCATGTTGACGTTCTCGCAGTGCTTGTTCTGCGAATAATTTACTACGTTTTGGCAAAGGCAGTGACTTATTGGAGCCGTACGACTGTGCATTATTGTCTTGTAAAATAGAAGAATTAAAATCTGCTGTACGTTTCAATATTTTAAACACTAAAGAGCCAGCTGTAAAATTGAAATAGTAAATTACACGTTACACTACATAGATTAGAATGTGTGTACCATGTGTCACAACCACTAGCACATGTTCCTCTTGGCCCAGTTGTCCAAATTTCACTGCGGAAGCAGATTCTGGCAGATGTATTGTGTCTACTAACTGTCTGCCCTGGTACAACTGCAGGGGTGCGCCGCCCCCGAAGCCAACAGCTACCAGGCATGTGTTGAGATGTGGCAGTGGTACTTGAGTCATGCAGGTCACACTGCCTGCTAGTTGTACCGTCCACAACTTCTTACCCTGAACATAACACATTTATATCTCTCTATACACTGTATGTACTGTACACTTGTATGCAGATAGAACACTTACTCGTTTAGTATAGCAGGCCAGTTGCTTATCACACGTGGCCAGTGTTATAAAGTTATCAGATGGCAGTAGTACCATGTCCACTATAGTACTGGACGCCTGTAACAGTACTTTACCCTCGAGCCAATCACGGCGCAACAGACATACAGTACCGTCCCGGCACGCTATAATACACCGGAACTCCACATCGAACATACCGGTACATGCCATGATAGAGGGCCGGGACGTTCCGCTAGTAGACACACTGGCCTACACACACACACACACACACACGTGTATTCTACAACATTTGACAGTTTACTGTATGTACCTGGTGTAGAATACTGAATCCTTGCGGATCCAAGAAATACACATGACCAGCTTCCGTGGCAACAACCAGACAAGCGACAGCATCTCTGTTCTTCGAGTTACGATTCACGGTGGCCATACATGTAATGACGGATGTTTTCACAGGATCTGAATTCACATAACGCCCGATGAACTCTTCTATCTGTTCGGTAGGTAGTGTTAAGAGTTGTTGAGTCCGAGGGCTGAGTTCAGCGTACGGTATTGTCTTCAGTATGCGGAGTTTATCTGCTAAAGTGTGTGGATCATAGTTTTCAGACAGTTGATGCCATATGTCCTGCTCCAGAGCAACAACGGGCAGAGTGGGGAGTGTGAATTTATAGTATGGCTTTGTGTTCTTGTAGATGAGGATGTCCACACCGCAGGATACTGCAACCGCTGCAGGATCACACATATATATATATATATATATTAGTCATAGCAGAGTATTGTACACTGAGAGTGTTATATACCGGGCACTCGGGGCTCCAGTTCGTCTGTGTAGAAGCTCACCACAGCACTGGGCACTTCCTGCAGCGGCTGATCACACCACAGGGCCGCTGTACCACGGTACACTCTCATTCTGCTTCTGCCAGTGTCTGCTGTAGATATGGGCCGGGGCTCTGCTACCACCAGACCATGGTCTCCTGTACCGGACACATCACACATCGCCATACACTGGCCCAGAGTGTGCACCCCGGCACCGCGGTCCACGTGTGCATTCAACCATCGTGTATGATCACCACTATACATACATACATACGCCCAATTAACACAGGTACAATAACAATGATAGTTCAATATGTCACAATTGTTAGCAACCCGCAATACACGCGTGTAATGTTGGTTGCCAACTTGTAACAATATAGCGAATATATTCCTACGTGATTGTTACGTTTATATAAAGTCACATTTAGTGCTAAATCAGACTATTATCAATTAATTAATTATTTGCAAGTAAACTAAACTAAACATTCAGTGTAATACTCACGTCATTTTGTGATTAGTAGGCAGTATATCTAATAAACTTTGCATATTTCAATCTATCGATTACATAGTGTTGATATCAGCTGTATCCATAGTAACAACACACAGCATGCTTATAATTTGTCAGCCGGGAAATATAAAATCATTGACTAATGTTGTATGTGTGTATATAGTACATAATGGTTGATTGTAATTTCAGGAATGTGGAGTAAATGTTTCGCACAGGCTGGTGGACGTCTAGTAGAAGAATTAAGATACTTCATGCAGGGAAACACCTGTTCGTTGTTTGTCTGACATTTCATCGTCAAATACAAGTTTGAAAATGGTAAATTACGAAGTTGAAGGCCAATCTTAGACTATACACGTATAGATAGCTCACTGCTAGCGGTACTATCCTATAAGAGTATACATGAAGATACAGATTTGAAGAAATGTGAGTGTCTAGAGAGAAACATATTTCAAAATGGATAAACACTATCCTAATTGTCCTTTGAAACGAAGGTACGTGCTTAATCTAGCTGCACATGCTCAAGGATGGAACGTTTATTTCTTCAAGACAAATCATTTTTAGGAATTTCAAGAACGCAAGACAACGCGGAAACGGCCGAAGAAAACCGACAAGAATCGAGCACAATGCTCAGATAGTCAAGAATATAAATGCCAATCATACGTTAAATAACTCGCGGCCGGGTCACAGCTGAACTGTGCATGATAACACACACACACACACACACACAAACATATAAACATTCAATTATAGCCGTTAATTGAGGAATTAGTGTCTGAACTCAGTGTGATCTAGTGTGTATAGGACGTGTTGTCATCATTCAGGATTAATTACATCTGTAATCATATCAGGTATGTGTATACAGAAATATATGTAGACATAAACATCATCACGACAAATACATATATTCATATTTACAATGTACTATAATTACATAAATAATTCTACTTTATTTATAGTTGACATTTGTAATATTTCACGTAAGACTAGATGAATATTAATATCGATGATCAAATGTTTATGAATACATGTTTTAGAATATTGCATATAACATCAATACGCTTATAGTATCAATATTTATTGATTTATAGATATGAATGAAATATCCAATACACACATATATACAGTACAGTGTACTAGAATTGCAATACACTGTTAAATAATTATGTAATGTATGTTATTTATTGTGAATTGTGACCTCTGTTGTCAAAGGTAACCATTTCCTGCTCTAAATCTCAGTGGAAATTTCAATAAATAATTGTTAGAGAAAATCCCAGTAGAAATATTTGCGGTTTCACATAGATATACGCGTATATTATGTTTGTAGTTAATTACAAATGAATATGACGTTGCGCCATTTCATATTTATGTTTCTGACATACTTTTCTAAATTGTCTTACAGTCTAGAACGATAACACACGTGAAATTTCATCACACAAATGTAATATTCACAAGTCTCATTTCATTTCTCCATTCACACACATACGTATATACAAATATATACAAACAAGGAAAATAAAATAATATTGTACGTGATAATTTAGTAAATATACATGCACGTACATACACTGTTCTACATGTGTTTTATTTTATTTGATTTTAGTGTTCCTATCAGAAGTTTAAACCTATGCAACTGTAGGTGACAAAAGAAGATTGTTTAACAAAGAGAACACATATATACAGAGTGCGGTGCGGTGCGGTGCGGTGCGGTGTGTGGTGACAATATCTACATGTGTATATATGTGTGCGTATGTATAAAATACACATATGAATGTGCGTTATGTTGAAATAATAATGCAGTGTCGCGCGCGTCACTAGTTACAATACGCCGACAGTGCAGAACCACCAGAAGAAACAAGACACCAACATCTACCAGTGCAGTGCGTATGGGATTTCACATAGCTACCTAAATATACATGGTAAGCATGAGTTGTAGAAATCTACAGAAATATTGGAATATATGTTGCACATAATTGAATAATAATACTAATTATATATGATTATCTTACATATGGCCTCGCGGGCTACAGATATATATTATTTTATCTCAAAACATACAAACACACACACACACTGGTATATACATAGAGGAAACTATGTTATGTACTCCGCGTGAATGTATGTGTGAGTGCGATATGACACAATCAAATCGGGTATTTAAACGTTTTCACTGAAATGTTGTAACAACAGTGACAAAGAAACAATATTAACCAATAACTGTACATAATACTAATTACCTATACGAATCTGTATAGTACTTAATCAATAATATCAGTGAATCGATCGTTCCTAATTACATTGTTATTTGACATTGTTTTATTATCTATAAAACACATTGATATCGTATAGAGATATTATATGTGTATGTTCATATTAAATTTCTCTCTCTCTCTCTCTGTCTCGTGTGTATGTGAGTAGAGGGGTGAGTAAATAGGGGAGTATGAAGCCATGTTTAGGGGAAATGGAATATCTGTTAGTTACAGAACACTCTGATAGTTTATATACAATATTAGCTACACTTTCTGTATTACTACTGTACATAGTTATGTATGTATGTGTGTGTGTGTGTGTGTGTGCGCAGTAGATTACTATGTAGATAATCTAGGACAATCTGTATACTCTCCTCTGTAACAAACATTGAACAGCTGTATGTGTACCTCTGCATATCATTAAGAGTATAACTTACTCCTGTACAGCCTCACTGTGTGTACATGTGTGCATAATAGTTAATTACTGACCTGATCACACGCTAATTACACACGTATCTATTTGCATGTACATATGCACTTATGTATAAAGTGCTTGATTCAATACAAATCACTGGATGATTGCATTATAGCTGAATTACGAAATATAATCGTTTCATATTATGTGTGTGTCGCTTTGAGAATTGTACTGAATATATGCATACATGCATGCAGTGGTGTTAATCATGTATGTATCTGTTAATGTTAACACAAATATACAGTTACAACGTGATTGGTTTTCCCAGAACCAGTGATTCGTTCTCAATTAACAAATGGAGCCAGACACATTGAATATCTATCGTATGTTATTCGGATATTGGGTGAAGAATATTGTGTGTGTATGTTGGTAGTTGTATGTAATCACTGATGGATGGTAGATTGTTATTGTCTTGTGGTTAAATTCCATGTGTACATGTACATGTATGTTAGTTCTGCAGGTGAGACAGAACATCAGCAGAATACAAAGCACAGTTCAGTAAGAATGTTTATTTCACAATCTACTGTGAAACAGCTACCTGGCATTGGCACAAACCAACATATACATGTACATGTACAGTATATATATACAGTATAATGAATACACACCTGAATTTGCACATTCTCTTATACAAAACCTACTCCGGTATGAACCGGTAAACTGAACCACTAACCGTTGTACCGTTACAAATGTTCAGTATGTACGCAAGCACATTGTGTACCAAGCTAATAAACAAACATACAACAACAACAACAACAATAATAATAATAATTCTAAACATGGAATTCAGTGAAACAGGTAATATTCCTGAAGAATCACATGCCATTTCAGGTATAATTAGCCGAAAAAAACATGCAAGGTCGACTGTTCCTAAGATTATTATTCAATTATATTCATTATTAATCATATGACATGTCATTCTGTGCTGTTCTTAGCTTGTGTCGTGTACAGCAGTAATAAAATAATATTTAATACAACCGGACAACATGTTAAATTGGTGAAATATACATTATCTTAGCGAGAATGTAATTAACATTTTGTAAAAAACATTTAATTCGTTGTGTTGTGGATATATAACGGCTGTGTGTTGTTAATCTAGTAAGATCTGACAACGAACGATTATGCCGAGTTAACCGTACGTTAACCGCGTGACTAACGCCATGAATATGAGCTCCACCAGTAGCCCCGGGGGCCCTGTGCACGTGGGGCAAGAGGCGCAGCCCTGCCATCAAGTCATTATTGTATTTCTTTTTCTCTATTTCTGATATTATGATGTGCTGCGGTAGAGAGAATGTTACATTCTTCTATAGTGACTGTACCTACATATATATATATATACATATATGTATTACTATATGTACATATGTATAGCAAATATTATATTGTTATCAGTTGTTATAAACCACCTGGAATTATAAATGTGTCATATTGTTATATGTATTACTGCCTGTACACCTGAAATAATATTATCATAATACAAGAATGAGTGTGCGAGTGTGTATATTATGGTTTGGTATATGTTTGTTCGTGGTAAATGGTTGAAGAGGACGGTTGTACTGCTTGGTATATTGAATTATCAAGTGACAGATAGATGATATTATGCATATCCGCAGATATATAACCGCTATCACGGTTAACATTCAAACACCGGACGAAAATTACAGGGAAATATTTGTGAATTTTCTTATCAATGTTGATGTCATGCACAAATATGTATTTGAATAATGTTTCCTCGTCGGATACTGTGATGTACCTGCCAATGTGACGTTTTGTTGCTAGTTTTGGATGGGAAACTAAGATGCTGTATAGACGTTTATAGATTATTCACTGGTTTTGGCTAAATATGGATGAGAAAGTGCATTGTAGCAGTAAGGAATACGATTTCTAGACAGTAGTGAAACGTTAGAACCACACAACTAGTGGCTATTTACTTTTTACGGAAACTAACTAAACTATTAACCTATATGTGCAGAACAGCGTTAAATCTATGTACAACACATACATGTATATTAATATTCTTCTTATTTATCTATCTATAAATATATCAGATCAATATTTACATAGAGAAAATACTAATCGCGTATTATAATTCAATGCACACTAGTTATAGAGCGGTTTCGCTTGATTAGAAAGGGTCATAGAGTGGGCGTAGCCCTAGAGAGTGCCATTTATGGGTCATACGGTGTATGAAATTAAAATTAAAACGATTTTCCTTGTCCATCAAGCATCGTCAAGCATGTTTATGTATGAATAACTGATTACATGTGATACAAACATGGAAGATTGGTTGCCTATGTAACGTACAGGTAAATACATGTAGTGAGTCATTAGTAACTAGCAGATATCTGTTACACACGTCAGCAGCATCTTACTAACAGGTTTACCAACCACCTCTGCACACGATACCCGATCGTCATACGATACGTGAGATGCGTCATTCGTGAAACATTTTTGTAACCGCAGGTGTATCCATTCAGCTGCAATAAAATCGACTTTCAAAAAACAATTGCCTTGTCCTTAACCGAGTACGTGATTGGACGCATTTCGATATTCTTGTTTTCAATCAATGTAGAAATTGGTATGTCGGCCAGAGTAATCAAATAATGATTCATCCTTGCTGCAATCAATAAAAAATATCCATCCATGATTCACTGATACGTCTCAATCAAATGACTTGTCTTCATGTAAACTGATAATAAAGAGAAATTATTACTTGTGTATATTTTGTGAGTGTTGGTAATTAAAATAAGATTATTATCTAACTTTCTAAATACGGCGCTGTACATATTATGTATGTGTGTTCAGGGCCCACACAAACACAAACACACTAATGTAGTGTATAGAGAAATAACATGTAGCTATGTATGGTTCACCAGGATACTCCGTGGTGCCCGGAGGCTGGAAGATGTTGCATGTATGTAGAGTAATCTGTGTGTGAGAAAGTGTGCTACATTATATATTTACGACTTTTTACAGGATTTCAATCTTTTCAATAACCGTCAGAAAGAATTACTTTCAAAATACTCAAAAGTTTTTATTCCCGCAGTTTCCACGAAAATATAACGTACACAAGTGATTATTTTTTTGTGTGTCCGTCCGTTCGCCTTTCTATCATCAATTTTTTCCTGTCAAAATATTTAACTACATAATTGCCTGTTCGCGGAATTAAAAAATAATTAACCAAGCAACTAATTACAACACACACAGATACATTGTACATATATGTTGGTATTGATCTTTCTGTAAACTGTGGAATCTTGAGTACAAGTCATACTGTATCTCTGTAAATATCACAATTATATTAAGGACATTGCACTAACATGTTATAAATTTGCTAATTTATACAAATTTCACATAGGAATAGTGTATCGAGTAGTTTCGAAATAGAATATAAGATATACATTTTTAATGACAGGTTTACGAGGAGTATTTCTTAAATTTTAAGTGTAATAGAAAGTGTAGATGATTAGCCAATTTTATAATTGTAGAAAACTAATAGATAAATATAGACACAAGTTAATTTAATTGCAAAGTTGTCAACGTACTAAATAGAACAGATTACTCTTGTATCTCTGCGTGTGTGTGTGTGTCTGATGTCAGTATTCATTTATAATTCCGTACAGCTATCTGTAGCTATGCAGTGAAATTAATTAATAAATTCATACGCACACCTGCACAACAGAATAACAGGAAGAAAGTTACCATATAGACAGACAACAGACTACATTATACATGTAACAAACAATAGCTTCCACTGTTAATCTTACATCCTATCACATAACACATGTATCTATCTATTAGTGATATATATAATATAGTGTTGTGTAAATATGTGAGATAGTTGTGTTGAGCAGCAGATGATAGTGTGACGGTTGTATGTGGGCCAGTGCTGTGAATGATGTAGTTACCGTGTCACGACACTGTGTAATATAATTTTACCTGGGGCCCCTGTGTTCGTCCCTTTCTACCTGCGGTACACTTTCCTACAAAATTCCACTTTCATTCAGTGTTAAATATCAACCATAACCGGTTTATAACTGTACTTGTACATCTCTACAGTGTACAATGTGTGTTTATTTATTCATTATAAATAGAATACACGATAACGTGCACAACAACAAACTTAATTAACCACAACTTGATAAATGAACATCATTAGCCGGTCACAAGTCAATTGTTTCAGTTGAATAACACAGATATGCCGGTGTGCCATGGTTACTGGACAATTTCAGTGTTGCGCGAATAGTTATTAAATATTGCACAACAGTGTAGGAATGTTGTATTGTCTCAGTTCAGCATAACAATGTACGGTAGCAGTAGTGAGTGCAGTTACTTTCAATAACTACACATTGTTCTCTTGGGAAACGTTCATACTAAATGCAATAATTGTTTTATAATTTTCTCTCTTAGACAAGGCTGTCCAAAAACTGTTGTTTGTCTAAATAATGTCCAGTCATTAACATGAAATGAACTACAATTAATATTTGCTAAAGTAAATGAGTGAAATAGCAGTGCAGGCAACCAACATTACATTTATGTATTGCGGGTTGCATACATACATGCCATAATATAACTAGCTCTTTATACATATTACAACTCAGAATACTAGTATATAACGATACAAATATATAATATATAAGTAATTATAATGCTTTTTTCTTATCTTTACAGCTGAAAATGTTATCAACCGTTACTCCAGCTTGGTCCAATCAGATGTATGAAGACAAAACACACCACGTTCTGCTGGACATGAATTCTAGAACTCCATCACCAAGACCTGCACCAAAACCAGCACCAAAACCAAACCGTCCAAACACATCAACCATCAGTTCAAAACCTGTGGCAGTTCATTCTGTGGACAGTACAGTACATACGTCTACGGAAATGTTGAAACAAAGCTTGTCCGATTCCAGGCGTGCATTCTTACAACACTTCAACTCATCACAAGAAGTTGTAGCTGCATCAGTTAGAGTTGAAGAAGAGCCGACAGCAATGCATCAGTTCGAGCATGGACATCGTAAACGTAAAATCAGTTTCAAAATCAAGAACACACTGACACCGAACAAACGTATTACTACGACGACATTAAGTGCAAATAAAGTGCACCAGCTCACACAGAAGTACAATGAATTAGTGAACGAAGAGCCGAAAATCGCACGGGCAGCACGCAGAGCTAACAGCACCAGGATACGTGACTTGGCGACGACAGATGCACAGAAGCGGCCCAGTGTACGTCCCAAGCCACAGAAGTTGGAGGACCGCAAACCTGCGGACCCGAAGAAGAAACCGTCCGTCAAACGAAAAGTCAGCGTGAAGAAGATCAGAATAGAGAAACAACAAGACAGCGGGGAGGGGAAGATGTGTGTCCGAGCCAAGATTACATATTTAGAAACACCACAGACAGTATCACACAAACAGCAAGTAACTAGTGACAGTAGATTAGTAGCAGAAGAACAGAGGAACAATGAATTAGAATTAGATACAACTAACAGACTAGAATCTAGAAATATACCACATTCCGCACTATGCACAACTAGTGAACATCACCGAGAACAATTGTCAATAAAACAAACAGAGTTACATGAAAATAACAAGTCAGATATGACTCCAAGAAATGATATTACTGTAAGAGAAGAAAGAAACAGTCACTGTACTTTAGAACAGCAGAAATCTCACAAACACGTTACATCTTCTCCTGGAACTGATGAAACAGATACTCGTACTGTAAAAACAAGACCAATATCTTCTGCTGGAAGTGTTAAAGCAGCCATAGAGATCTTCGAACGACGAAAATCTTCGTCCACACTTGAAACGTCCAAAATAGGTAAAATAGAGAAACAAATCTGTCAAGATAAAGCTGATACAGGCACAGTAGTATCTAACATAACAGTAAAGAATCTAGTGCCAAAACCGAAAGTCCCTGACAAAAATATCACCAAAACTAAAAACCTAGTGACGAAAGATGGTGTCAGAAAGTTTAAAATCATTCTACCCAAAGTAGACAGTGAAAATACTAAGAATAATATGTCTGAACTACAAAGTTACTTTGAAACTAAATCAATAGGTAAGAACGAGAGAACACAAGGCACAGTTAACTCGAGAATACAAGAACAATCTGTAGAATCAAGTGTTCAATCATCCAGCTGTACTAGAACACTTGAAACTAGTTCACAAAGTAGTGAGAACAATATTAACATTGTACAAACAAAATGTGTAAAACGAAATATATTCAAACATGATGAACAATGTAATCAGTCATCGAGTACATCTGTCAACTTCCTTCATGCATCGAAACAACCGTCATCTGATGTATCTTCAAGGACACAGAGTGAAGACATCCAGAAGCGACTAACACCAACTGACGAGAACATATTGGGTACCACTGATCTTTCTTCATCTGCGTGTGAAGATACAGTTCTAGAGGTCAAACACATTCCACACTCTACCCACTCACGTGTATCTGTCATCTTTCACGACGAACCAACAAAACAGCAATGCATGGACACAGAGAAAAAGACAAACAAGTCATCTTCATCGTCATCTAGCTTGTATGACAGATTAAAGATAACAAAGACCACACCACCCAGTCAACTGTTGAAGATGGCAGTGTCCGAGGAGAGACTTACAACGGCTGCTGAAGCTGTGCAGAGCAATGTTAGACCGAACACTTCATTCCTGTGGCGCACGAAATCACGAGACTCAACTTATTTCAACACATATACCTCTATCATGTATGAAGATGGCGAAGATACAACGACAGATGATGATAGTAACAAGATTACTAAATCATTGTATGAAGATACAGGTCAATCTGATGAATCGGGGAGATATTCACATTATGCTGAACCAAAATCTTCACTAGTCAACAAAGAATTAACTGACGTTTTAAAGAAACGTAGAGAACAAGACGCAAATGTCACGCAGGAAGAACAAATATATGATACAATCAAAAATGTTAGTGAACAAATAGAGGCAGAAAGTGTAATGCCAGTGAAATCTGTTGTGGAAGATAACTTGGACGATCTGTACGATACAGTGGACCCGCGGCCTATGAATATTACACCGGTGACTGAAGTATTACCAACTGAACACACAGGTGAGTGTCTTGTTGATGAAATATTAGCCAAGACTGATGAGCTGTTGAAACAATATAAGGATCCTAAGAGTCTGTATGAATCAGAGACGAATGAACACTTATACTGGAAGGATAATACTAGTATCAACAGTTATGAATCGTTTTACAACTCAAACTACGAGGAAATGGACACACATTATGAGTATCCGAAGAATCTAGTGCACAGAACACAGTCGAATGCTTCAGAAGACATATACGAGACGTTATCCATCAAGACAACACCGGAGAAGAACTTATCTAGTAGTAGTATTTATCAGAAACCATTACCTCTACTACCAAATGATATATCTGCTAAAGAACCGAGCAGTAAATATCAGAAACCATTGCCACAGATTCCAAATGACAGTACATCTGCTAGCAATGACATACAGACAGCAGAGAAGCTTAATGTTAAAGATACAAGTAACAAGAGTCCAAATATCTATCAGAAACCGTTACCTCCAGTACCAAATGAACAATCTAGTGGTGAAGCGAAAATAGACAAACCACTACCGAAAATATACCAAAAACCTTTACCTCGTCTACCAAACGATGAACAGTCTTCCGCTGATGTAAATCAACGGTCTCCAGTTAAGATAATAAAGAAACCTCTGCCACAAATACCTACAGCACAGTATTACCATGAAGATGTTGAGGAATCTGAAGAAAATATCTACTCGACTCTATCTAATGCTTCCACGCCACAGAAATCTAACAGTACTTCATTGGTCGTTCCGAAAATTAATGTTCAAGGATCGCCGAAGTACTTGAAACCCGTGTTTGCTAAGTCTGAAGTGCAGAAAGAGGATCCGTATGACTTGCTGAAGAATCCCGAGGTTCAGTCAGATTGTTACGAGTCCATATACAACAGTGGATCCGAGCAGATACAAGCAGTGAACAGACATGTGAATGTGCAGTACCTGGACAGTATGGACGGTGTGTCACAGTTGTCTGGCGAGGTGCCTGGGTGCTATGAGAGTATATACAATGGTGGCTTGAGTCCGTACAGGAAGGAGGACGCCGGTAGTATGTATCACTCCGGGCTGATGTTGTTCAAGAGAGACGGTGGCTCTAGTTGCGGATCCAACAGAGACTCGGTGATCAGTTGTGATCAGCAGAGCAACAGTCTGTACGGCAAGTGTGGCTGGCACATGGAGGGCGGAGCGCCGGGCAGTGAGATGAGTTCTAGTGACAGGAGTGATGACTGGGAGGACATGAGTGACCTGGAGATGGAGGACAAAGCCGAGTCAGGGTTCGTAATGTAAGTAACACTGACTGCAGGTCATATATCTCACCTGTAACAGTTTGTTTTACATTTGATTGTGTTATAACACATGTATGTATTGTATGCTTGCAGTATTCATGAGAAGCAGAGAAATAGGAAAAATCCAGGATGGTCCCATAAAGTGCGAGATCAGTGGACCAAAAGTCCTAAGAAAGTTGTTGTACTTCAAGAAGGTAAGGTTATATTTCAGTATTTTCTCTTCAATAAATTTATATAATAATATTGACAGTATAATCAGTAACTGATGTATATTTAATCAGAATTGTATTCAATCTGTTGCATTCTATGGCCATAAATGTACAAAATCATATATTTTCTTATTCTGACATGTATGCAACCAGAATGACGCTGGTGTATTGCGGGTTGCATGACACTTTAGGCGC
Organism: Calosoma granatense; assembly: GCA_022063505.1. Classification (NCBI taxonomy): domain Eukaryota; kingdom Metazoa; phylum Arthropoda; class Insecta; order Coleoptera; family Carabidae; genus Calosoma; species Calosoma granatense. The sequence goes on along the minus strand of JAGJTL010000198.1, from coordinate 878,747 downwards.
TAGAGATTTTAATGGTACGTCAAGCACTGAACCCGAATAGAGATTTTAACGAACGTGACTGGCGATTTGATTGATATCAATAATGAAATAAGCGATAAACCTGTATAGGAATGTCAGTGCTAGATGAAAATAATTTTAAAATCATATTGTACACGTGAAACTTCATTGTTTATGCATAAACTTTCCGTTTCATTATCGATGAATACATTGATTTTTAAATATGTGTTGAAATGTTTAATTCACGTGAAATTTCTTTAGTTTTGCTAATTGTGTATGCATACGGTGTTGATGTAAGTGCCATACTGTATTCACAGAGTGCTTATCGAAGCCTTTCTTTTTACTTTCTTTTGCTGCAACAGGCTGATTTGAATCTGTCTGTGGTGAATAGTAATGTTTTGTTTTGTTTATTTGAAAATACAGTGTTATCTATACGTATATGTACGTATATGTATAGTATTTATCTTGTATTTCAGTTCTGTAATCATAGATAATGCTAGTTAAAAGCATTTCCTTGTTTCATGAAGAAAACATGAACAATTACGCATAGTTCAAGTATTGTGTCATGTCACAGACCATATAGAATAGTGAGTACTATATCTATAAACATCTGGAATTATACGCTCCACAAATGTTCCAATACGAGTTTTGATTTTTTCCAACCTGCTCTATAAATATTTAGTTTCGCAAAGTGTTACTCATAGGAGTAATATCTATTGGTGACGTCACAGTATATGAATCAAGGTAACATATACTGTGGTCAAGCATACATACACATACATACATATCTATATATGTAACAAATAGAACAGTCATGTAATTACATATACGTATATGCGAATAGACAACGCAGACATATAAAAACCAGTAATTGCTAGTCTGCTTGACCGTATGTAACAGTGACGAGGTCTCTTATGGTAAACATGTCATCGAATACACGTGAATCTCACCCTTTACCAGTAGTAATTGACCCACGACATCTCATACTTATCATACACTACAGAATTGTTCATTTGTAACATGACATTTCATAATGTCGTCCTTGAAAAATCGTACAACTTGGATGTTTTTCGAAAGTATAGTAGTTTTTCAGTGTTCAAGTACAGACATACGTGTCTGGTTGGACAGAGATACATTGATAGAGGCGGTAGTATGACACAGAGAGAGACAGTAGATTGTTAATATAGTTAAACGTTTCTCATTTGGTTAGTACAGATTGTCATTGTTGGTTACCATGACACCCACCTGGCCAATAAGAGAAGGAGTTATACGAAGCACATGATGTGTGTGAGAGAGAGACATACATACATACATACATACAGTATAACGCATGCGCGCATTTATGATTTTTCTGTTATTTATTGTAATTTTAGAATAATCTCGTGCCAGTTTTCATTGCCAGTAGCTGTGTGTGTGTGTTTGTTGTTATTGTGTTTTCGTTACGTGGGAACTGAACACTGATTATTGTGCAGAATATGTGTGTAGTGTAGTATGACATTGAGTACAAGTACTACACAGTACTAGCCAGTACTGGCACTGGTACAAGTGAAAGTAACATTTCAGGTGAATTCTTGGTCGCTCTTCAGTTGTTCCAAGTCAAATTCGTACCGTGCCACAGTGCAGTGAGCGTGTGCTAAGTTTATGGTGTTTTTTAATATGTGCTGAAACATTTCTGACTTCATACAAAGGGACATTGTTATAAATACAAGTGCCAAATCGTACTAAATGTACATAATAGTGTTACTACAAATTAATAAATTAGTTATCGCAGTGGATTAGTGACTTCTATACTATATTATTCAAGTATTTGGTTTCTTTGTAATAGTTGACATTGAAATGATTGAATAACATCCTGCTCTTACGCGCAATACAAGTTTATTCGTTATTATATTATCGCATTTACAAATTACTAAATAGAATATTCGAGATATGACATATATATATATTTGCATGATGTACCGGTGTCTGTCATATATAGTCATGTGATGTCATTCGATTAAATAATATCTACGTTTTTATAAGTTTTTTTTCTGTCTGCGTTTATTTTTAGTGAAAGGTATCTAATTAATTTGTTATAAAGTATTAGATTGAAAGGTTCTGTACTATCTATATACATGCTATATACGTGTGTGTGTGTGTGTATGTGTAGTTCAATAACGCAATTACACATGCTTCTACACTTGATTATCGTATAATTATCCGGTAATGTTGATGGAAATGATAGTATCTTAATTGGGAAATTACTCTTCAATTATCCGTTATTAGATATTAAAGAAATTAAAAGAAAAGAAAGTTCCTTTATTAATATATCTCTGTAGCTGCTTGTAGTGAAATAATTACATGTCTATTTATAAATATCTCTACATGTATGTGTTGTCTGTGTGTCGGGTATATCTATATATAAATCATATACATGCGTGTACATTGCTATAGATATGTATGTAAATAATATGTAGTTGCATTTCCTCTATGCGCTGTGCTGTGCTGTGGTGTTCGTCCATCCGTATATTATATTTATATGTTCGTGCTGCTCTGATTCACTGTTTTCTATACCGATAAACAACTGGCACATCTCATATTCATCCGCTCATCTCCCTAAACAATTGTTACTCTTTTCCGGTGTAACTTTAGCCAATAATCAATACAGACTGGAATCAAGCAACACAATGTAATTACATCATCATCATCATCAGATCCAGTGCAAAACATATTGCTAGTGCTATTCACTTTCAAACAAAACAAAAAAATGAAAAATGACGCAAAATTTTCGCTCATCAAAGCAACGACGCTCCATGTCGAGTGTGTCAGTGCGACGTCCCGAGTTGTCGCTGCCACAACCGACGCCTGCACCAGCTCCAAGATCTGCACCGACCACATTCAGACGTCGCCGTCACATTGCCGACCAGGTGTACATAACATCGACGTCTATACATGTGCTGGCCGCTGCTGTCACAGATGAGCACTCGTCCAGCAATAGACAACAACACTGTGATTACTACAACAGTGCAGAACCATCCTCTAAGGAATGTGATTATTACAATAGTTCATGTACAAGTCAGGACAGGCACGAGGAGACGGCGAAAGTTTATGCGAAAATTAGGAGCGTCACTTGCGAACAGAATGACGTGGAATGTCAAGAAGTATCTGTGTTCATAGGTCATTATATAAATACAATTATATACACTAATAATTGTTTTATTTA
>JAGJTL010000198.1:824141-838085 GCA_022063505.1 Calosoma granatense | reverse complement strand
CTATATTTATTGATTATTACTAAATATATAAGATATTATTAGTAGACTGAATAAAATATCAATATAAGCACAATATATAGATGAATATATTACACAATATAGAAAATATATTTGTACAAAATATATATTGAAATAAATAGTACATACAAATATATTTTAACTGATATTTGACATTTCATTTTTCAAATTTTAAATTGCCACTAAAGTGTGTTCAAATAGGCATATTTGGTTTCAATATCTTTTCATATATACATACAACACTTGAAACGTTCATTTGAAAATGAGAAATTCTTAAAACTGCTAGCTCAGGTATATTAGAGGGTTCATTTCTCTACAATTAGTACAATGGGCCGAGGCCCTTTTTACACCAGTTCCATCAATATACCTTGTCAAATTGGCCGGCCGTATCGCCACGCTTACAAAAATGTTCATTCACAGATATTTCTATGTAGGCTATGAACGAACTCTGAAGTCAATAAATGTCGAATGATTTACAAAAACTCTACAGGAGTCAGAGTGGTGTGTGTATGCATGAATGCGCCACATGTATGGATGCGTGAAATTTCCTACACTCCCAACCAGGTGTGTTCAGAATCTTTAACAAGTTTTCAAGCTTCATTTTCTTGTGATTTGTTGGAAATTATATAGTATCTGTTAAACAGATGAGAAAAGATCTTTGAAATGTGAGTTTAAACTGTGTGGGAATGAAGTAGGAATGTTTATACGAGTCTTCAGATGAATAATTAAACATTAACTCAATAATGAGTTTGATAATTCTTACAATAATTCTTCTTCATATAAAGATTTATCTTTTGTCGGTAGAATTCTTCACCTTTAACAATAGTCTTTCTTCGTGAAACCTTCAGAGTATCTTTCTAGATATCTTCTATCGATATCTTTGTCGGTGCATATCTTTCCAACACCTACAAGAATAATCTGTACTGATACCACGTACAATATGTACATACGATATAATCCTACCCCATTTGTACGAGGTGCTATAGGCCTGCGGATGATCTGGTGGTAAGCGAGAAGGGTTTAACACTTGGTATCAATGAAATAAGAGCTTCCAACCCCTCCGGCACGCAGTGGTCAATAGCACAGCGGGACGTCTGTCCATCGCGTTCCGTCAAAGAGATTCCGATTCATACAACTGAACATCTCTCGGTACTGACCGCTGCCGAAATAGCTATTGTCCACCAAGCATATTGATTGCTCGTTTCCTGTCCTAGGACTACGCCTTGGGCCCCCCCCCTTTACACGCGGGGGGCACTCCAAAGTAATTGCGTTCGACTGTAATTGCGGCCATTCACAATTGGTCAAGATATACTTGAAATATTTCTTTCAATGAAATCATTTCAAATGCATTTTAAATTGTATAAAAATAAAATAGTGATATTTGATACGTTTCCTGGGTAATTATGGTGCACTATTTAATTGTTCTAGTTGCTATGACAACACGTCTGTCAAACAAATCGTATGTTTATATATTTTTCTAGTATTTACAGCAGTAAATTTATTTGTAATGAAGGGTGTTTTGTGGGGTTGGTTATTTTTGTTCGGTGCCATATTTTGGGCAATTATGCTCGGCTTGGATTACTTCAATCTGCCGTTCATAAATCAAAACAATTCTATAACCGAACCTGTCGTTATTAGTATTGAAGAAATAACAGCAGAAAGTAGCGTATCCAAATACGTGTACCAAGTGTTGGCACTGTCTGCAATATTTAGTATAACTTGTTACATATATCGGTAAATATTATTACAAATGAAATATTAGATATACATGTATATTAACAATATGTTTATTATATTCAGCAGATATCTAAAGAAAAACGATAGAAAAATGAATAATATAAAGCAGAAAACAGTTAATGAAGAATTGGTAAAAGATAATACTACTAAATCAATGACAGATGAAGAACAGAGTAATAAAGATAATCTAGCAGTGAAGAATGAAGATGATGACAACATCTGTAACAATGAGAGCGAGGAGAAAGAGTCACAAGAACGGTAGACTAAATAATATTCTTATACTTATTTATATGATATTGATTCTGTTTGACGTTACAGTCACATCACACCACCGTCTATGAATGTACAAGAATTGCAAGCACGGCTAGAAGAATTTGAAGCTAATCTGGCAATGTTGAAGCAGAAAGGTGAACGACTAGTTAATCATACAGATCTGCAGAAGAAACGTTGGGAAGAACTGAATGCTGGAGATCAGTAATTCACATTATGTTTTAAATTCTTGTTTACGTGTAATGTGGTTTTTGCTGCTGTTGATATTTTTTTATCAAGAACGGATGTAGATAAATTTTGTACTGTATACCCATTTGATATGAACACAAATGATTTCAAATGAAATTTCTATTTTCTATATAATTGTATGTACTTTTTAATAAGTGTTAAGTTATTGCAAAAAATATATATAATCTGTGACGGTTGGATGGATTCCAGTGTATGGATGAGTGCTGACGGTTACATAAGATGTTCGTAACTGTCTTTTCCAGTTTTTCTTGTACTTATTCCTCGCGCCATCCACGCTTATACGTTACAGTGAATGAACAACTCGTCATTCACTTGTCGCACGGGGTGCTCCACCCTCTTCCTGTGCTTTGTAGGGCCCCAACGGTCATACTACCGTGAGATACTCGATATAGTAAGGGCAGGTACACACACACACACATATATATACATACATAGATACTAGCAGAAACTTAATTTAGAATATTATATGTACATATATGAATTACTGAATCATTTCAAGAGTTGTAACATATGCATATTATTCATCTATACCTTCTTAAGATGTAGACAGGTAAACACATACACACACACATATATGGTGAATCACTTTCTATAGAAGACAATTCTTCTACCCATGGTAGTCGGTGTCTTTTTACAGTAACGTACCTAGGGGTTGTATAGGTGGGGGTAAGTACATACATACAGGTACACCAAGGGCTACCAGAATCAGTACCTACAGGAACCTGCTACTTACAACATCATAAAGTGTCTTTAACAGTGAATCTTCAAGTTCTTCGGTTACGTGTCATCATGGTTAACCGGCCAGAAACTATAGAACCACTTAGCTCTATGAGCAGAGCGGTAAGTTACCAATGTTTTACCAATTACAAGAATTTCCTAAGACTATATATTACGTACAATGTATTTAAAATATCCTTGTAACTGAACAGAAGAAAAAATATCTTGGTTAAACAGTGTACAGTTGAATAACTATTCTAAATTTGATGCAATACTCTTTATTATTTCATGTAGAATTGTAATTTGTCTATTTCCAGATTCGCAAACCACTTATGGAAAAGAGACGACGTGCCAGAATGAATGACAGCCTGGAAACACTGAAACATATCCTTCTGGAAAGCTCCGGACACGTATCCAGATATCCGAATACCGTATCCAAGATGGACAAGGCAGATATCCTGGAACTAACAGTACAGTTCATCCAGGATCTGCTCCAGAAAACCAGCAACAGTACACCTTCCAGTAAATCTAAATCCAGTGATGTTACTGAAGTGTGGAGACCGTGGTAAACCAGTAACTAATCCATACTGATCAACTGAATATTTCTGTGATAACTCAACGATGTGTACATGTGTGTGTGTGTGTGTGTTGTATATAAGGTGTATTTTAGTATTTATTATATATTATAGTTATTAACCAATAAAAGATATGTTTTTATATGAATATACAAGATCTATATCGTTGAATATTGAGTGTTTTAACGAGAGAGAGAGAGAGAGAGAGAGATAGTTATATAATGAATCAAGGCCGTAATGTTTACTAGCGCGTTGAGTACTGTACCTGATTGATTAGTAATGTATAGATACCCTGTAGACTTGTACTCAGCTGATGCTGATGATATTTGTTATGTTATGACGGTTGCCAAGTAACGTTTTTTCTATTATTCTATCATCATTCGCCTTATCTGCAGTGATTTCTAGAACAGATACCGACTACTCGTTGTATTCTGATATAATAATTCAATGATAGATGATGAACATACTGGTTTAGTGGATATTTTGTTATTCTCGTTAATATACACATTTAGTTATCTAAATAATAACATGACATTTTGTGAAAAAAAGAATAGAAATGTTATATTAAACATAACAGTTTTAATGTCAATGTCTATACAAAATGAGATAAGTAAACTGTCTATGAATAGAGGAAATAAGAATAAATATGAGAGGAGACAAGATATTTAGTCTGAAATATTGTACACCCACGCAATCAAGCATATCTTGATTTGTCAAGGAAGTTAAGAGAGAAAAAACATACTCGCTATTTTTATCAATGCTAAACTGTCGAGGTCAAAGAGTATCAACAATAATTCAAGTTTCTTGTAAGATCACAAGCAAGAATTGGCAGAATAAAACAATAATGGATCTCCCTGCTTTAATTTCATTGGCTGTCAGCTGATTATGACGTATGGATGTGATAGAATTTACTTCCTAATACAGCTATCGGACAATCGATTGTTGATTGGTGGTGGGAGATTAATAAACAAGTGACGAGTACACGATTATCAACAGCAACAATCAGTGATTCAAGGTGTCACCAGGTAGGATGGACTATCACTTGGCATAGATCAGCTGAAAAACATGTGTTTGATAAGTCCAAGTTTGATTTTTATTCCAGAACATGAAACTATATGTCCTGATACAGATATTGTATAGTTTCCATACAGGATAATCGTCCCAGTTACTTGAAAAAGTAAATTATTACACTGTACGGTAAAGATTTGTTACGCAACACACCATACACACGCGTCATGCGCAACACCTGCATGTGAAGGGGCTGTTTCCTACACATACACGCAAATTGATTAACAAATACTGTGCTAATTATAAATGACTAGATAATATGTCTATTTCGCATTTATATTTCTCTAGAAGCCATCACGTATTCTGAGAATTAAAAAAAGTACATAAAAACACGCTCATTATCTTGTGAGTCGCCGCGGTTTCACAGTAATCTATTTGTTGATTTTTTGTGTGTATGTTTGACTGATAAATTACAGCCTGTGGTATACGTGATCAAGAGTTCGTAACTCACATCTACATACATACATACATACATACATACATACATACATACATGCACAATGGCTGGACACTGGCATATGTGTTCAGTTATATACCGAACAGACACAGGCGGCGTGTCTGTATGACGTATAATGTCATCATATCATCATACGTCATTGTTATAGTACTATTGTATTTCCTATCATACATACGTACAATAGATGAGATAATATTTCTTGTAATACTATCAGTGATTATGTGTAAATGTATCTGTGTGTGTGTGTGTGTGTATACCAGCTGATCTCAATCATTAGACAGATATATTCTATTAATAATTACAAATGTTTTCAAAGTAAAAAGTTTAGCAATGATTTTCTAAATTTATCATTAGCCTAAATAGATCATTTCATAAAAACGTTAAGTATTTTCTGAGAACATTGTACAATTTAATTCTTTTCAGTTGAAATATTAATTTAAAACTGACATATATTCTCAGAAACTGCTTGTAAAGTCACCTTTCAAACGGTTTTATGCTATTCTGAATCTTCTGTACAATACAATATTATCGAATATTGACAACCGTAGTTCATTTAAACTTTGTTTTTGTTGATTTCAGTATTGTTTTTGATTTGTCAGGAACACTGGACATTCGTAATGGCAATGCTGATTAAAAATATCGCATATATAATATTATTTGTTCAAGTATTTTCTAGATTCACTGTTATCTTGTTGTGTATTTAAAATTGTACTATGTACAAAATAAATATAAATAAATAGAGTATAATATTATTGAGATGATGTGTTGGCTGAAATGGCCTGTGGACTCACACAGAGATCTTGAATGATCTGGCTCAAATTGCATGCAGGAAAGATCATTCAAATAATATAGGTTTTCCTGTAGCAGCTTCCATGAATGGATCTATAGTATTAAATCAATAGATTATTGCAGATTCTGCATGGGAAATACCCAAAAATATATACGAAGCCTTTCGTGAAAGAGAAACGTAAAAGAAATTGATTTTTCCTCAATAAAATTGCCACTGGCGTCAGTTCTGTACAACTTTTTTTCTATTTTACACATACGTCATACTACAGAGTACAAGTTCAGTAAAGCGGCAAATGTATATATGTGTGCCGCTTCAGTATTAATTATATAGTATTTAGGCTAATCGACGGTTGGAGTTTCACAATTTTACGTCAGACTTGTGTTACTACGAGTTACCTTGAAACTATTAATGATCTTGAAATAGAAGAGATTCTAAAATGGAATGAATCATTAGCTACAGTAAAAACATATCGCTTTTTGTTATTCGTTAGTAATATTTCAACAACAAAAAAGTTGCGCTTGAAAATGATGATTTTGATGATGAAATTGTCTGTCAAATTTTGAAAACTATTGTGCAATGGTTCCCTGGCAAACTTTGTTTGACAATCACTGATTTTGTTCCCAAACTTTGTATGATTGTAAAAGGAAAATACGTGGCACCATACAGATTTTTACCAAATTTATTTGTTATCTGACAGATCTAAACGCCAGCAAACCAAAGAAAAAACCTATTTACATGTGCGGAAATTTACTATATGCCACAAAAAAACCATTTATTGTTCTGTTTTTACTTTAAATAGCATCTAATCAGCCAATCATGTATTAATATTAATTACAGATTGTCTCATTTGAACATGAAGGGATATTTATGTTAAAGAACAGCTTCTGCAGAACAGATATACCTGATAATGTATCGTGTGAACCGTCTAGAAGATATATAATATTTAAATATGTTGTTTTTCATAAAAAAACAATATATATATAATTATGACATCCAAGGCTACGTTCATTCGGTACAAAACAGTTCACTCGTAACATGGACGCTTATCAGCCATTTCGATAAAGTTATATTATTTTTTACACTAGAATTATAAAAAAATATCAGGTGATTGAATAGATTGCAGGATTTATGGATCAATGATCAATATGTGTATTTTCTAGACAACAGCTAAATATAGACGCCGCGGATGGTTTAAAAGACAATGAGCTATATAATGTTATTAGTATTACTCATGTGTTCTCAATAAGTCATATCAGGTTGATTAGAATACATGTTTCTGGTGAAACAACTAACCAATTAAAAAAATATATATTTCCCCACTCTTTCTCTGAACTATATAACTGTCTCTAAAAATAACCAGTACAGCCCTTCATCCATTAATACTTACGCCAGAGCAGCACTATTATTTACTGTTGTATAATTGCAATTTGGGGACAGTATGTGTTCTAAAGGTTACTTGTTAATTAATATATATTTTTAGATTTATGTCTAAATTTATACAATACACAATTACGTATTTATATTTAAACATATAATAGAGTAATAATATTTAAATATTTCTGTACTTATCTAAAGGATATCTGTCAGTTTTAAAGTTAATGAATATATTTTGTTGTTTTTTTTTGGAAATTGTGAGATTTGTGTCGTCGTATTAAATGAATGAAAGGTCATAGTTAATGTGTGATTAAAACAGGGGTGTAATAAGTAAAATATATAAATTCATTGACTGGATTAAGAATGGAAACAAATGTTAAGATTATTTCGAAATATGATTCTGACTAATAAACAGTTAGATGGGTGGGTATATGGGGCTAGTCCTGACCTGTACATGGGAATGGGGACAAGTTGTAAGGAATAATTAGATCAAGCATTACTATAAATGTAGGTGGCCGCGAATTTTAGCTTTGTTATTTTTTTTGCTTTCGAGGTTATTTGGAAAATGTACATCGACCTAGCTGCTATAATATATGATTTTATACATATACATACAAGTGAAATTACTTTGTATTTAGTAATATATGCATGTATGTACATTATTAAATAGAAATGATGTTCAATTTATGATTATTTCCAATTTCCTGTCATTCCGAAACATACAATTGTGTGTTCCTGACTCACAGAGGATATACAATTATTGTTATATGTATGTATGATTGACATAATGTCTGTTCACAATCAAATGAATCAGTATTATATATTTCTAGAAATATGAAAAATTCACTCATGCCGGCTGTGTATCTAAATGGATATTGTAATTAACAGACTGTTAATTACAATATTGTGTACGTGGATGTATGTTTGTATGTCAGAAATATCTTTGTTGCACTTGTGTACAGTTTTAGAAAATACAAAGGGTTACTATGGAATATCTCTCAAGATGAACTTAAGACTATAGTTTTTCGGTCCATATAAATAATCAAACGCTAATCAATAGCATTGATTATATCTATAATTATAAATCATATTGTTCATCATTAGAATATATCTTCCTCTTAACAACAACTCCCTACACTTCACTCCTCACTCCTCTCTCTCTCTCTCTCTCTCTCACGCACTTGAAATCAATGCTTGTTATCGATAGAAAACAATTACTGAGATCTCGAAAAATTTTCGGTGCTGTTTTTTTGGCACTCGGTAACAGAGAGCTTATCTCGGTTGACCGAGACATTGGTATAGTCAACAGGTGCCCCATATCTCCCCCCCACATGGTTCCTTCGCGCGCGGATTTAATATAAACCGCGAGGCATATATGCAAGTATCAACAGTCCAGCACAGCTTGTCCACCTTGAGACAACTGAATAACTTAGAAACGCCTGTGTGTTTACACGTTGTTTAACAGTTTTTGTGTGTATTTGCGAAGTGTTACTCAATTCATAAATCAGCAACAATGAAACTGGAACTGGGAGTGATTGTCCTGTTTGGGATTTTTGAAGCAGTTCAATTGGCTACAGTTACAGTTGATGATGGTAAGTTTTCTAGTGATTGATATACTCTCTTCCTTGTGTTATTTAATGCAATTTTAAATCCTGCTGCCTGCTGTGATATTAGTATACAATTAACAAACATTTTGAAGGCATCTGGTATACGCGGAAGTGTGAAATTAAATGTTTTGGCACAATTACAAGGTTTAAAAATATTCTTTATTTTCTTACAATAAAACACAAGAACCTGTCACAAGAATATCAAATAACCATTAAGCGTAACGCATTAGTAGCCCTGTTTAAAATTAGCCGCATTGTGACAATAATTAGTTAGATTATTTGTCAATTACGGAATATTTTCAAATTCAGACATGACGGTAGCAATATTTAATTTTACACGCGACGTACAATGTTTACAACAAACAAACAAACAAACAAACGAAGAAAATAACAAATATTCGTGTTGCTGTTGACATTCAGTTTAAGTTTAAAAATAATCGGCCCCACTTTGAGTTTCGTCTACCTCAGTCTTTCGCTAGAGTCGTTTAAAAATAAATTCAAGTTGAATAACCTTCATCATAACAAATAACAAATGCTCTGTACAGATCAGAGATCATCTTAGATCTAAGATGAACCATGCCAAAATCTTCCATTGTTCATAATTAAACCAATAAACAATCTGTTCTTGTAACAATAAGGAAATATTAGTGAACGTATAATTATGTGAGACATTGTTCGTGTAGATTGCACAGGATTTTTTAACAAAATAATGAGATTCTAGTGGTAATAATCTATTTTTTCCAAGTGTCAAGCACCTCTAAATTACTGTAATTGTATAATAATGACACTTCCGCGATGTGAGTCACATTGCATTACTGAAATATTCCATTATACATACATAGTTACAATCATTTGTTTCTAGACCAGAACATTACAAAGCGTAATTATAGATGAATTAAGTAATTCCAGGATAAACACAAGTCGTTAATTACTCATTTATATGAAGGTGTGTCTTAATAAGATAAGATTATTACTAGATGTTGTGCAGAAATTAATATATCGTTTAATAATTACTTGAACTGCTGAAGTAGTACAGTGCGTGGAATATTTCTAATATTTATTTTTAGCTGCATATATCTAAAGTTTAAAATTGCTATTCATATGTGAAGTGTTGTATAAATATTGATACGGGCAGTTCTAATATTTGTATATAGATAACACGTATCATATTAAATATCATAACATAACGATCTCACACATACACATGCATGCACTACAAATAATACTATCATCATTGTCCGATGTGAAGTAATCAAATCGATGATTTAATTCTGCTGAAACCATAAGAGTGCTAAATTTTCGCACTAGCACATTTGTAAATTTGGTAACAGGATTAGAGTTTAATCATGGATTACGTTATCACTTGTATTTGTAGCCAATGACATAATAGGGATTCCGGGAGGGTGAGGGGCGGGGGTGGTGTTATGCAGCAATATAACACACACACACACGTACATATGTATACAAATACATATATAGTGTATATATTATAATAAAGTGGGTCATGATATTATTTATTTACTTATAAATGTAAATAAGAACATTATATATATACATATACCGCTGTATCATTACTAAATATACAACAGTAGAGGCAGTGTTCTATAAGGAATCAATAATATTCTGGAATTACCTAGACTTTTATATTTAAACATTACCTTGACATATTATAAACCGTATTTTCATTAGAAATACATAATAATTCTACGAAAATATTCCTATGCAATAAAACATTTGCATATTTATTGAATTCCGTGAATATTTGTTTTGTTGTAATGAACGTATTTTAAATAAAGAACGTTTCATCAGTTTGCTGTTAACGTAAATTGGGATTTCATAATTTTACAACTAGCTTAACAGACCACTAACCAACCACAGGTAAAACCGCATGTTAATCTTTTCACATACGACATTTATACATATACGGCCCGGGGAAATACCAGACAAGTTTTACTACTAAATTATAACATAAAAAAACAAGAACTCATTCATCTGACATCTGATATTATAAACAGGTTCTCCTCCGCTAATAATTAATTAATTAGACTAGACACTTGTCCGCAACCAATATGACACTACTGTGCGCGCGGTTGCACAGATACAGGCGTATATTTTATATAAATATCCCGCAATTGGCAGTAGATGCAGATATTATTATTTATTAACATAATGATCTATTATTACTATTACTATTTTATTTACAGACAAATCAGTGCCTACATACTTATATAAACAAGAGGACCTATCTTATTCAGATTTGGAATCAATTTTGGCAGAAAAACAGCGACATTACGTGTACCGCGAGTATGGTACACCATCCGATGTTGCACAGATGCATCTGCCCAGAGGAATGACAATTGGTGATCTGTTTGGCAAGAATGAGAAGAAAAACGAAAGTTCATCAGGTAAATATATGATTTATTAACGTTCATTTATACAGATAGGATAAATTTTACATACAGGCTAATAATAGAATATAATGCCTGTACACTGTTCTGTTTTTTTCATGACACGGCCGCTATTTATAAATTCACTATTATCTATTAAGGTTGTCAGATAGTTATCTATTTATTATTTCACCTAAAAACTTGTTTGTTTCGCATAGTAACTATACGAGATAACAAACTATGACGGTATTTTGTTTTATAATATTCACAAAAATATACATATATTTTTTATAATTTCAAATTCCAAATTATTACTTCATTAGTAAACATGAATATTATATTGAACATTCTTTAATGCATTTGTTAAATGCAATATCAAATTAAAATACTACGTATATTAATTAATATTTTTGATTGACGACACTAGCGACAAAACATTGGAACTATTTCGAATGATGAACGACACTAGCGACAAAACACTGGAACTATTATGAATTTCGGTAGCTATAGTTTGATTTTTGAAAGATGTTCTATGAAATTTTCTTAAATATGGGTAATTTAACTTCCTATAATCTATCCTTATCATGCGTGCTACTTGACAATTAAAATGAGAGAGATAAATAAATATATTTATGCCAATATTTTAATTTGTGACTTCTTTCAATAATCTTAGTACACACAAAAATTGGAAATAGTTCCAGTGTTTTGTCGCTAGTGTCGTTAATCATTCGAAATAGTTCCAGTGTTTTGGTGGCGCTAGTGTCGCAACAATTTGACATGTCAAATTATTAATAACATTTATTCAATATATTTCAAGTAATTATTAGTTTCTTGAATTATTGATTCAGCTAAAGTGTTAATAAATAGTTTTATAATTAAAGGATATATCATTATACTTGTGTCATGTGTATATGTATATATTACACAGCAACTTGTTGTCATTCGATAACATATGAAGTGAAATAATAGTATATGTAAGTAATATGTTGGTTTATTTATTTGCAGAATCTGATGAAGTAACTTTTGATCCGTGGTCCATAGTGTGGTATATCGGGTCGTTTGGAGGACTGATTGCATTCTTCCTCGTAGTGTCTTGTAGTGAATGGTGTTGTCTGAAGAACAGAGCCGCCAGAGCTCAACAGCGACAAGCTCAGCAGGCTGCAGGATGTCCAGCAGCCGCTGCCAGGGTCAGAGCTACTGCAAGAAATGCCTCCGCCGAGACACCACCCCCGGCATACCATTTATTCGCACCACCTTCGTACGACAGCATCACCTACAGCGAGAAATCCGAGAAGTACGATGTGTACGTGGTGCCAGTGCATGCTGTCAACTCGAATTTCATCGCTACCAGCCCTGTACCAACATCTACGCAAGCTGCACATGAATTACCACCCCCTGAATACACCTCTGTAGTGATTCCAGCAACTTAAGAATGCACAGATGTCAGGATTAGAAACTTTTATTTGAATTCCAAGAGAAATCTGTGTGATGATATTCAGCAAGTGTATGAGATACAGTGTGCAGGTGAAGAATATACAGTGCTGCCAGTCCAGTCTGGGGATGTTTGGGCTTGAACAAATCTAGTGATTTTGCGATTTTAGTTGTAAAATCCAGTCACTGGAATGAACTGAAACAAGAAGTATGAAGAATGAGTACCTCCCAAAGAATCAAAGACTATTAATAAATTTATTTATTTTATTCTGATGTGAATACTGTGCTTTAATTATAATAAAGTGCCTGAACAGTGCCGGATTAAGTAGTTAATTCGTAGTACAGTGTGTTTTATACCTATAGAATACCTCATAAAGACTTTTATCAAATGAATTCTTAATTTATTGATTAGATTTATAGTAATGAAAGACTGATATTTCTCGTCTATATATATATGTATATATGTATGTATGTTCTAAGTGATGTTCTAGTCTCTACCGACGTTCTATATGTCGATATGTGATGATATTTGTATTAGCACTGAAATTATAATAATAATAAATGTTTTTTATATAAATTAAACACACGTTCTTGTTATTATTTCAAAGAAAATCGCTAAAACACATTACTTATTATCTATAAACACATAAATGATTTTATATAAAATAATAATGTATTACATACGTTATGTTTATGTACATTCTGATGTCTGCAGGTCATGAACTCTGCAGTAATCACTTATCTTAGACTGTGATATTATATGGCTATTTTTATCTCTACCATGTATATATTAGTTTATCGTTGTTTTCTATTAGTTCAGGAAATAAACAATATAATTAACGATTAGTTTATGCATTAATTAACCTCGCACGCATCCAGTAACTAATCCACATTCTCCTTCTTCTTCTTATTAAGTTGAAATATACATACATACATCTAGTAGTTAGCTGGCTAGCTATATATAATTCGATTTTATTATAATATTCAAAGGTTATTTTGCTATAATATACAAAGTTTTATATATGTTAATTAGTTGGCAAGGTTGTTTAATAGAATTTAAACCAATATGTACATATTTACGATATTTGAATTGGATTTCATAAAAAAGACATACAACATATAATATCTTGAAAAGAGTATGTAATTTTTTTTACAAATTTGCAAACTAAATTTAACATTTATAAATAGCTACAATCCGGTTTTTGATTGCCATTTGAAAATCACCCACGTCATACAAACCACATGACAACTATATATATATATA
>JAGJTL010000198.1:793758-809835 GCA_022063505.1 Calosoma granatense | reverse complement strand
TGTAAAAGATGTCTACATAGTTAAGAAAGTAATTATATATTAATTAGAGTGTAAATATTGGAAAATACTGAATAAAATTTGCCTAGAATTAGAACTTTATTTAATTAGATCTTGAGAGGTGGTCGGTAAGATTGGGCCATCAGCTGTAGCATTTTGACGTTCAGACGTATGGTGTTTTGCGCTATTGTATGAGAACATTTAGATAATGAATTATTATCTATTACTTAAACGATTAAAAATGAAACTATCTGATAAACACTGAGAAACTATGTTTATCTCGTATGTTCAATGCTCAGTATTCAATGTTATGCATCCTAATCAGTGTACAAGTGTTAATTCATTGTGAAATATTATTCGTTTTTTTCCTTTTAAAAGTCTTCGTTTCGGGTAAGTACTCTCTTTGTATGACCATGTGGAATATGTTGACTGTTACAAATATCAAATGATGTTTAACTGTGTCTGTGAAAAGTATTCATTCATTTGTACTTGATTTGAAATAATTGTTAAAAGGTTTTTCGAGCATAACCTTAGTATTCTGTATATAATTTCGAATATATCCATGTTTATCATCGATAACACATTGTTATCAGTCAATATATTGCTCCTATCATGTCTAATCTAATTTATTTTTCTCACTTATAATTGGATTTTAACCTAGGATAATTGCCACTGAGATTTCAAGGATTATCTGACAATTGAAAATTAATAATCATACTATATATGATTGGATTATGTAAAAGAAATTATAGTTAAATCTATAGTTAATTTGTGTATTTAAGTATAATTGAATTATACCAGCAGTAGCAATAACAGATGCGTGTGTATGAAATATTAATGTACAAAGTAATTAATTGCAAGGTTAGCATTTTTCTACTGAATTAGCAATTTAATTGTTTGCAATTAATTGTAAATGGTATTAAATTGTTAATTAAAGTGTAATTTATATTGTACAAAATCAGTGGAGCTCAAACAAAACACTAAACTTATGTATTATTTGTTCTGTTTTACTGCAAAACAAGGCCATACGATCATATCAACATTGAGGGAGAAGATATATGTGAGAAAGAACTGGATAAATATACATAGAATGCCGTGTGTATGCTGAGAAGTATATATGTATGTATGTATGGATATAAGTGTTTGTTTTTGCTATCTCTGGTGTATAGCATACACTATGTTGATGACAATTAACTATGAAATGACCAGATGTTTATAGTTAATAGTTCACAATTACTAATCCATTGTCGAGTTTCATGTTTCATTAGTGTATTGTTTAGTCTGAACTTGACACGTGTGCCTTGTATTCTGTCAGCTGATTGGCTGCACAACTATATTCTTACTCTAAACAATATAGTGTTATGTTTTTCATTAATTCCTATTCGTTGATGACACTGATATGAGTAATGTTGGGTGTGGAAGGTGTGTGGTGAATTTTCAGTTGGCATTTTGTTTTTTTGCAAAAATGCAACAATCCTGGTGCAGAATCTTTGAGGAACATTCGCCGTTTGATCGGCTTTGCAAGGTTCGAATTTATTTTTATTATTATACCTGGAAATATTTGATATTTCCAGATAACTGACTATATAATTCCGTGTAATGTTTAATGTTAACTTTGCAGTAAAGCTAGATATAATTGCACTTTGATATTTGTTGATTGTCAGATTAAATATCTTTTCATACAATTCAGGTTTCATATCTGTACCGCAAATTGACGGTCACCTACATACATATACTTATATATTCCATTTGGAACAAATATGTATG
Source organism: Calosoma granatense (assembly GCA_022063505.1). Taxonomy (NCBI): domain Eukaryota; kingdom Metazoa; phylum Arthropoda; class Insecta; order Coleoptera; family Carabidae; genus Calosoma; species Calosoma granatense. The sequence continues at coordinate 808,071 of JAGJTL010000198.1, read as the reverse complement.
TACCATCCACGTTGATTTGATGTCTGTGTCCTATTTTTTCTGTACGAAAATACACTGCGACAGTGTTTCTGATGACACTATTTGTGTCTGTACCCATAGACTCTACGTACGTATGTATGTATGTATGTATGGATGCGTGTGTGTGTGTGTGTATATATAAATAGCTACTCATTCATACTGACATGTGTGACATTGTGTCTAGTTATGTGAAGATAAGTTGTTTATTACTGGTGTTTATTGTGGTTGCTAACGCACCTGGTCGTGTGTGTATGTGTGTTGATATGAATTCAACCCGATATAAAGCCTGCCAATGTGCGTCAACATATTGTCAGGCCCGTATCTAGGTAGAATTGATAAACATCCGTTATTCACTTACATCTAGACTGAATACTAACCAGATATTTCTGCAATAATGATGTGCTTTGTCAAATTCCAATATTAATTATTTCATGAGAAACCATGAGACGCCGCTCTTATCATTTCGGTTGTCCAGTGTTGCTGATAACATGTTTATGATTGATAAGCCATAAGACGCATTGGTGTTATAGTGAAAACAAAATTGTTTATGTCAGTATAGACGCCACATGCAGACAATCATGCATACATACATCGTATAGATGCAGTTACAATTCCACCTATAATTGGGTGTTAAATGCAGACAGTTTTATTAGTTGTAATAATCTTTTGTGCAATACAATACTAGTACTCTGCTTATCTGTCATACATTCAATCAATCTGTGTGCGTGAATTGATAAGAAACATAGTAATTGATGGAGAGATGATGACTATGTATGTTCACACACTCAGGCTGTGTGCTATATTACCTGAATTGGCTAAATTATGAGCATGTATGTGTTTCAGTGTATAGAATATATTTCAGTTTTCTATAAGATTTCAAGGTGTATTATTGGTTAGTTGAGTACTTGTGGTGCGGAAGTGTTGAACAGAAATGTGTTAATCACAAATTAACAATGAGCAGCAGTGTTAGTAGCGGGTCCTGGGGTAAACACTTCGGTAAATCCCTCGAATCTGCGCCACTGGTGTTTAAAATACCCAAAACTTATGGAGCTGTACTGCCGTATTATCAGTTCATCAAAACAACAGCGAGAAATACATCGTTACAGGTATCACAGTACAACACATTCATTCACGCTCAACCAGAGCAACCGTCACTAAACATGTTCATATTATCGTATATCTTGTTTTGCAGTTCATAAACGTACAATTTATTAGACATAAGATTATATTTTAACGAGACGTAGGTAATCCAGTGTGTATTTATGTATGTTATTAACATACTCTTATCTTCTTTCCTAGAATTGTACCTAGTCTTCTTATCTGTGAAATGAAACACTATCTTGATCATTATAGAATGTGTATTAAACGTAGAATTGTTGAAAATGGACACACGCCGTGTGTTTCAGGTAATATTTGCTAATATTTGCCAATTGCATAATGGTATTTCCATTTGTCATAAATATTCTAGTGATTGATTGTGAAATAGTTTCCAGTCCGCCTCTGGTATATCCGTAGTTCCGTAGGCTAAATATTAATTAATATAAATTAGTGTTAAGTGTCTGGTAGTAGTTAAGTACCTGTCCGTTCTGGGTAACGTCATAAATTTTCCAAATATTAGGATTACCTGTATAGATACATGTGTATATATTTGTTCAGTAGCCAGTGTTCCGCTGTGATGATGGGTTCTGTTACTGCTGATTATTGGAACTAGTGTGTTGGTGTGTGTGACGGGATTATATAGTGTATAAACATGTATCGAATTAAGAAAGTCATAATTACCGAGGGACAGATGAGCGTGTTGGCAAGGAATTCATATGTGCTTGTAAGTCAGTGTGTATACAACATATAAATATGTATTATCATGCACCTACAGACCAATAAATATTTATCAATCAATTAGTACTAATAATCAGGCACACACAGTATGCCTGCGATGAGACATTCCATAGCTGGTGAGGGCGCTAGCACCACAACAAACAGTGTTACTGATCCAACAGTTGTACAAGGTGAAGAACATCGACCCCCGAAAAGACGTACGTCCTTTCTCAGTCTGAAACTGTCACACCTACACTTTACTGACAGTGGCGGCTCGTCCACACCTGGTACAGCGGGCAGTCATCATTTACATTTACCCACATTCAGCTTGACTACTCCTGATGGTGAAAATGGCACAAGGCGTTTCCATTTTGGGCTACGTCGCCACTCAAACACGGTGTGCAACACTGCCAAACAGTGTTCAGTGTTACCACACTAATCTAGTGATGATGAGACGCTAATTATATCCTGCTTACGTGTGTACAATTCTCCTTAAAACATGGCCCGTTCACCGGTGCAACCAGCTTCATTACCTATAGAATGTATGATATAATATTTCAACCCTGCTACAGTGCCCCTTAAACATGCAACTGTGTGCGAGCATGATCTCTGAAATAATGCAAGATATGAATATTTTGTTACGTGTGTTGGAGCTAATATATTTGCAGGATGGTTGTTGTGTGTGGTGGGATGTTAATGGTATGTTATTTGATTGCAGACACTGAATAGAACAGAATCCATGGTGTCGCTGTGTTTTCGCTCGCTCACTGGTTTCGTGCTAGATGATAACCTGCAAGGTTTGCAGGCATTCCTGGAGAACAAGCAAGTACAGGTGGATGACAGAGATGAGGTACACATACATTCACTCCCTACCCGATACTCTAGCTTATATACAATATTGTTATTTATTTCCAGAATGGTTGTTCAGCACTTATGGTCGCTGCTACCAAAGGCAGGGCGGGTTTTATCAGAGAACTGTTGGCACACGGAGCCGACCCTGGAGCACAAGATTTGGATGGCTGGTCCGCTCTGCTGTGCGCTGCCAGGGAAGGACATACAGATATTTGTCTGGCGTTGCTGGAACATGGAGCCGACATAGAACATCGAGATATGGTACATATATTACATTCACTGATTGTTGTTGAAATATTAACCTGAATATTTGGCTGATTAGGGAGGTTGGACAGCACTTATGTGGGCGGCATATAAAGGACACGTAGACACAGTAGTTCTTTTGCTGGACAGAGGTGCAGATAGCAACGCGCACGGTAACTTTCACATCTCCTCGCTGTTGTGGGCCTCCGGCCGGGGACATCTGCGGATAGTTGCTGAGCTAGTGGCCAGGGGTGCTAAGGTGAACGTGGGTGACAAGTACGGCACTACTGCACTGGTGTGGGCCAGTCGGAAAGGATATACCGACATTGTAGAGTGTCTGTTGAAAGCTGGAGCAAACGTAGATACAGCTGGTAAATCAAAACTTAACTTTTGTATATCAAACTGATAATATTTATTGCAAATATCTAGTCTAACTTCTGTATATCAAACAGATAATATTGAATATTGCAAATATGACACAATGTGTCGAAACATGTAGCTATTTAAAATCAATATTGTGATATAAAACAAAGTAATTCATAATTTAATATGGTATGTATGTAGGTATGTACTCATGGACAGCGCTCCTGGTGGCTACACAGGGGAACCACGTGGATGTTGTTAACTTACTGCTGGAACACCGGCCCAACGTGAATGCCCTGGATAAGGACGGGTGCACAGCGCTGACTATAGCGTGCAAGGAGGGTTTCTACGACATAGCTACGGCGCTGCTCAATGCAGGCGCGTACATCAACATCCAGGATCGTATGGGAGACACCAACCTCATCCACGCCGTGAAAGGTGGACACAGAGGCATAGTCGAAGCGTTGCTGAAAAAATACGCCGACGTAGACATCTGCGGCAAAGATAAAAAGACGGCCCTGTACACAGCAGTGGAGAAGGGGAATCTAACCATTGTTAAATTATTGTTAGGAGCTAATCCAGACCTGGAAATCAGCACTAAGGTATTGTATTCAACGGAAAATAATTCATAAGCACAACTATACTACTTACAGTAATTATTATTGTAAGTAATTAAGTAGAATAATACATAAGCACACTTATTCTACTTGAAATAATTATTATTGTAAGTTGAATAAGTGTGATTATGAATGGATTTTCGGTTGCAGGATGGTGATACACCGTTGCTGCGAGCTGTACGGAGTAGAAATGCGGATATTGTACAACTGTTGTTGGACAAGAAAGCTAAAGTGAGTGCAACGGATAAGAAAGGTGATACAGTGCTGCATATAGCTATGCGTGCCAGGTCGAAGGCCATCGTTGAGATACTGCTGCGTAACCCGAAACACTCACAGCTGTTGTACAGACCGAACAAACAGGGCGAGACAGCGTACAACATTGATTTGAACCATCAGAAGCAGATCTTGGGTCAAGTATTTGGTGCGCGTGAGTATTATGCCAATCTCTGAATCTGTTGAATCTCTCAGTGCATGCTGTATAGCGTATGATCTTGTAATACATCTGCTGTACTAAGGTGGTTGTACGTTACAGGGCGACTGAACACAAATGAAGACAATGAAAACATGCTTGGATATGATCTGTACAGCAGCGCGCTGGCTGATATGCTCAGTGAGCCGTCGCTTAGTATGCCTATCACTGTAGGCCTGTATGCTAAATGGGGCAGTGGGAAATCATTTTTGTTAAATAAACTACGAGGTAAATCCTTCATAGCTCATATATGTATGTATACATCAGTGTAATATGCATTAATTTGAAATAATTCTCAGAGGAAATGAAGAATTTTGCCCGGCAATGGGTGGATCCAGTGTTTCATTTCTCCTCGCTGTTATTTCTCGTAGTGGTACACCTGGCTGTGATCAGTGGCACAGTGGTCGGAGTGGCACTGTTGAACTGGTTGACTGGTGTGATTGCTGGTGCTGCTGTATTTTTAGTTACCTACGTATTCCTAGCTGTTGTACACTTCTTAAACCATAGGTGAGCATTGTTACTTCATTATTTTACATTTACTGCACTCATATATTGTGTTCAAAGGTCTGCTACCCCAGTAATGGGAAAGGCGTGATGTTTTGTATGTATGTATGTTTTGTGTAGGTATGATTGGGATTGGCCGTACAATTTCACAGTGAATATTACTAGAAAACTAAATTCCCTACGGTTGATTCTACAAGTGACATTCTGTCATCCACCGCAACCCAGTGCAACCGACGGTGTGACAGCTCAACCAATCAGGTAAGTACTCATGTTGTGTGCATGTGTCACATGTTATTTGTGAATATTCTTGTTCTAGATTTTATTTCACGGACCAAACAAGAGTAAGCAGTACAACGGGAGGTGAAAATTCTGTGGTACAAATGCTTGGCTCATTGTACGATGCAATAGAGAATAACTACGGCACTCTGCCTACCCGTCTTTACAGGGCATTTAAACCAAAACCAGGTAATCTTATAGTTCAGCCTGTATGTATACCTGCCCGCTATACACACATGTATAGTTGGTTGTATACTTCATAAATATATTTTCTTCATTTACTTCGTGGTATCTCATATTTTTATTGGTTGTATACATAACGAATGTATAATTTCATACTTATATGCATATAGCAGAAGATAAAATAGTCGGTTTAATGTTATTTCTATCGGTTTTTTTAATTGTCGCCTTGTGTTCTAGTGAAATCCTCTTCATCTTGGAGACTAAGACGGTTGTGTTGTTTACCGTATGCTGTTGTGTTTGAACTGTGCATGGCCTGCCTCCTGGTGGGCATTTGTACATTAACTATATACATAGTGCGACAGACCAGTCCCACACCATCCCTACCCAGACAGTACGGAGCGAATGGCTCAGTGCTACCAACCTCACAGTAAGTTATAATAGCTCACTTGGAATATAATGTTACCTATAATATTTATTTCATGTGATTGCAGAGCCGAAGATGATCTAGTAGCAGAGGTGACAGATATGACAATGCATGTGATACTAATCACCGTAGCACTACTGCTCGGTGTCACCTGTGTAGCTAACTTGTACACGTGGGGCCGTGTGTTCGTGGCGCTGGTCTTCTCCCAGCGCAGGCATCTACAGCGGGCCATCTCCCGCTTGGATACACTGAAGTCAGAAGGTTTCCAGCAAGCCCTGACGCATGAAGTAGCCTTGATGAAGGATATGGTGAAGTGTGTACTGGAATAAACATTTGCTAACAGTGTACAGCTGTAATTGTATATGTTTGTATAGGTGTATGGATGCACTCAGTTCCCAGCAGACACGATTAGTCGTGATTGTGGATGGACTGGACAGTTGTGAACAGGACAAAGTACTTCTAGTACTAGACGCAGTACATATGCTGTTCTCTGAAGCCAATAGTCCGTTTATTGTGATCCTAGCCATTGATCCACATGTTATATCCAAGGTGAGATCGTTAATCAGTCATTATTTCATTTCTACTATATTTTTTGATCTGTGAAACAAGTTAATCGCGAACAAAATTACTTGATTTAATACGAAATAATCTTGTTTTGCCAAAGATGGCTTGGGAGAAGGTTAGTTTGTGTGTCATTCGGTGTTATATGTCTTGTATATCTAGATGTATTCTTAACATATATTCTTTCATAGCATGCCTCTATGTACATGTGTATGTGCACTCTATATATCTGTAAATATATTGAATAATGCATATAATGATTACGAAGTAATATATTATTGTTCTTGTTCATTGTATCTAGGCTGTTGAAGTAAATAGTAGAAGATTATTCACCGAGTCCAACATAGGCGGACATGATTACTTACGCAACCTTGTACATTTGCCGTTCTTTTTGCAAAACAGCGGCTTGCGTAAAGTGAAGGTTGCACAACAGACTGCGCAGGCGCAACACAGGAAGCCAGGCACCATTTCCGGCGGATGGACGGAAGGTGACGAACCAATTGGTTTTGGCGGTGGATCAAATGTTTTAGTAAGATCAGTAAGTATATACTACGCGATATGACATATAAGTTAGTGTATCTGTCAGTGAATGGATATCAGTGAATTTCTATATACATTTTCAGCTGTCAAATCGACGATTATCTTCAGAGAGTGCACTAATGTCCAGTTGTGAGAAACTAAAGCCCCCAGCAGCGCGCAAGGGCTCACGTAAACTGAAAATGAGTGATTCCATAGCCAGCAGTATTGGTTCCAATTTGAATATTGTCGTCGGCGCGCATGATCTTACGAAAATGTTGCTTACAGACGATTATTTCAGCGATGTGAATCCACGATCGATGAGAAGACTGATGAATGTTGTGTATGTTACAGGTAATTATCAGTGTATGAATTTGGTTGTATTTGTTCATGAATACAATAAACGTGTGTATATGTGTTTACAGGCCGATTATTGAAAGCATTCCAGATTGATTTCAACTGGTATCATTTAGCTAGCTGGATCAATATCACCGAGCAGTGGCCATACAGAACGTCCTGGATTATCCTGCACTATGACATGTACGAAGAACAGTTAGAGGATAATACTTCGTTAAAAACACTGTACGATAAGTAAGTAACACACATTGTACAGTAAAGGTTGGATACAATGTTTGTTTCACTTCTATCAGAGTACGACCACGCATACCAACACTGAAAGAAGTTGAACCGCTGCTCGAGTTGGACCGCGATGAGAAGAAATACGATATCTTCTTGACATTTCACCGGAACAGTTTGCTTGTTAGTGATATGAAAATATTCTTACCATTTACCATTAACTTGGATCCGTATATAAAGAAAGTTATTAAAGGTAAACTTATACAATGCAGAGCGCTTATTTGTAAACATTTAGTACATGTTGTATGCCTTGATAGAGGAGTATCAGAACTATGATGATGAACATGGTACAAGTGGATCTGTGAAGAACACTCCGGTAACTAACATGGGCCCCCAGTGGAGTGGGCTGCCAAGTGATTGGACAATGACACCGAAATCTGTGATAACTCAACGTAGACAGGTGTGAATACATAATCTATAGCTTGAAACTTTACAAATATGTCTTAATTCTTTATTGTTACTCGCAGAGGCAGTTCCTAAGACCGACGCCTCCTCTGTACCCGCAGCCCTCCAGTGTAATGGGCTGGGCCCCGCAGCCCAATTGGCCCATAGAGAGCAACCAATCATTGTTAGCAACACCGCCGTATGCTGCGCCTCCGTATGCATTGTCTGCAGTCACCAATATACCAGTACGTGCTAACATTACTTGTGATTTATTCTATAAATAACAACAATATTTACAGACAGAAGTTCTGGATACCAAATTATCTATGTTGAGTGTGACTGGTGTGTGTCAATTATTTGAGAAAATCGATGATCTATCGCCGAATGCACTGAGTCAATACATTAGCGCTATTAAGAGTAATAATATCAATGGTCGTGTGTTGTTGCACTGTGATCTAGATGAACTGAAGAAGGTACAAATATATGAATCAATTATTTGCACTGTATTGTTATTTTCATATCCCTGCGTGTATGTGTAATTTGTAGATATTAAAAATGAACTTCGGTGATTGGGAAATGTTCAGAGTACTGATAGTTTCCTTGAGGGAACATGAACTGACGTCTGTGTGCCGACAGGACGAGGGGAAGGGCGTTAGGTTTAGTGATAATCCGCCGAGGGAAAGAAAAAGTACGTTTCATATGATTTCACAGTGATTCCCCGATGTAATTGCTTGAATTTCCACAGGTAGTAATCCAAAAAGTCATACCAGTGAACGTGACAGCAAGTCTATATCGGAGTCCAGTGTTGCCAAGTCTAGAAACTCGAATAAACAAAGTATTATGGAGAAACAGGTGAATATCCTAGCAACAATACATATTTTACCTCAACTTTTAACTAATAACTTCTGTATTCTGATGTGCTTGCTTGCATGTTGTACAACAGTACCAGGTATATGTGAATGCATACATTTCTAGTGTAAAACTAAAACTCCCTACACCACTAATCTCTGCTGGCTGTGCAGGTAACACTAGAAGATCAAATGATCTGCGGTGCACTGCAGACACTGAATGAAGAAGCGTGTGAGGATGTACTGGAGGAGAATGTTGATCCATCGCTAGTGGATCTGACAGACATACCACAGACCACACTGATACCGCCCAGTCCGGATCAGTTGCCGCAACAGTTACCAGGTGAGCACAGTGGTCACAGCATACCGGCCGTGTACCTAGAGCGCAGAGCATCGACACTGGATCCACATGCTGTCGCACATGCGGCCAACCATGTGATAATTGTAGAACACGACAGAGCTGTAGAGAAATATTGATGATTATTTGATGTAGGCAATAATTGGTTTAGTTTCCTACGTGTACAGGGTACCACTAGCCGCTGTGCCTTCAAACAAACACTTTTATAATAAAATAATAATAGTCATTCCTAAATAGAATAAATCGTTGATATTATTTTTAATGTTAAGTGTAGTAATTGTTAGTTATGTTATATTTGTAGGTGCCATATTGTAAAATATTTTAGTTGTATATAATTCCAAAGATATTAATTATTAGTCATATTCAGTAATGTTGTTCAATACTGAATGTGATAGAAGTAGCGTGTAAGTTTTGTACAAATTTGAATTCACCATTGCTACATTTCATTTATATACTCATTTTATGATTGTATTATTTTTCTCTTTCTTCCATATACTTTTTTTTTGTTTATACAAATATTTCTTGTTATTCTTATTTTGTCAATAAACTTGATTCTAAAACTGTGTTTTTCTGTTGTTTTATTTGAATTTATTAACTGTTTTGTTTGTTTGTTTTTAACTGTGTGAATTCAAATTTGTTACTATTCGTTCTTTATATATCGTATTTATTTATATATGTTATACATTTTTGCTTAGTCCGTCTTGTACACAATATAATTCTAGAATATGTAACAAACATTCACACAATACAAGTATATTTATATTAATCTGATTCGTTCTCAATAGATTGTTATTAATTATTTGTTAATTGTGGTGATGGTGTGTTTGACAGATTCGTCAAGCGGATATCGTTCCAGGACAAGTTCCACGGGCGGTGAGACTGATTTCGTGATTCTGCAGTCGTCTCCCTTCCAGAAATTCCACTGGCAGCCTGTAATGAGCATAAGTTCAACTAAAGATAGTTCACACAGTGAGAACAGCTCTGTATGCAGTACACCACGCACTCGACGGAAGAAAGATATATCCGTGTTTATACAAGGTGACCCATTACTCTACTAGCTCTTGTAATTACTGATGATATTCATTGTTTAATTGTTCTTTAGAACCACGCAAGTCAACAGACAGTGGTAACAACATGATAGACCTGAAACCAATCAGCGATAACCAGATGAAAGGAACTCCAGCTACGATACAGATCACCAAGAACAGTGACAACATACACAGCAGCATGTACGGACAGAATTCTAAACATAGTTCCATTAATCGTCCCGGTGCACATCTGTCAGACAGTAACACACTGCCTGGCAAGAATCCCTTGCAAGAAAATCTACAACGTACATACTCCGTGAAGAACATAACATCGCAGAATGTCAGTAAAGCTTCTAAAACTAATCGCCAGCGGCCTTCGTCACTGCTCGTTGACCAATCGGCATCCTCCTCGCGAAATATCTGCGTCCGATCTAAATCTGTGGATGATAACTCGAATAAGAATAAAAATTCTGTACTGAGCTGTGTGAAAATGAAGTTTGTCAATAGTGGTGACACGTTGACACCTACGTCAAGCTTGGAGAAACTGTCTAAACTCAAGGAGAAATTACTGAATGCCAGTACAGATAGTAGGGAACTACCTAATAGTAACCTGGATAGTGATGATGAGAGTACACCGCTAGTATCAGATATTTCTACACCTTCCATCTCGCTAGGCCATGGCAGTCCGTCGAAACATTTTCATAACGGTGCATTCTCCCCACAGAGTAACTCTAATTCGAATAAAAGTCAACTATCACCGGCTAGTCCAATGGAATCTTCACCCAGTCAACAATTCTCTTCGCCGGAGGCGGAGCATAAGAACGATACCAACCTGACGGACAGTACTGACTTTAGTCCTGTGTCACCGATACAAGACCTGGTGCGGGTACACTCTACAGGCGGCGGTAATACTGTGTCGATCAATGATGGCAGCAGCTATATCAGTTATCTGTCACCGCCCAGTTCCAGTTACGGCAGAGAACGTAATAATTCCGTCACATCTAGTGAAGTATCACTGTCGAATTATCTAGAACCGAGTTCTAGATTCTATCATCTGACTAGCGTTAGTAACACGGGCAGTATGGCCAGTATAACTAGCTTGACCAGTGACAATAGCAGACGTCGAAGTTCGTCCACTGCGAGCAGCCTCTCACGACAGAACGCTATGGACGCGGAGGAGAAAGTTTGACGTTAACACATAATTGAATAAATAATTATCTCAACTTTCCATTCTGAACCCTCTATCGCAGAACTCTTCGCTCTGTTGCATTGAGTTTAGATAATTTCCAATTTTACTAGTAATTATTTGCAAATACTATATTTAGGTAAAGTTTGTTTAGAATATCTTCTCTGTATTTGCAGTTCGACTACGGTATGATAGAAGGTCATGTTTTATATTTCCAGGGGATTCATATTATGTTCTCTAGTAGAGGGTTAATGCCGTATCTCTTTGTTCTATAACTCTAAGTAGTTATGGGATGAATATGATTAGTGTTTGATGGTATTTGATTAGTGATGAAACAGTAGTATGAATGCCAGAGTTAAAATAGAATAAAGTTGTACGGACATGTTGTATTATTATCTGTTAATCTGAATTTTATTTTTATGACAGTTTAGATAAGTAGGAATATTTTTTACTGCAAATATTTTTAATAATCTGAACCAATGCCTGTATTTAAATACCTAGTTAACAATTAAAGTTGTTTCAAAAAAGAAATAAAAGTGTTCAAATGTTATCTTTTTGTATATTTTTATTTCTCTACAAATATACTTCTGTTTGATCACTTTGGTACAAATTTCTGCTCGCGCCATTGGAAATCAAAAAGTTTTCTAAACTAGCCAGTCGGTAATACAGAACACATATTTGACAAAGATAACCATCTTTGTTATCAAACACTTGTCAATTTTGTGTTAGTGTATTTCTTTGTTATTTTGGACCAATTTTACCTGTGTTTATTGAATAAAAACCAATATTTGGATATAACAATATCCATCTGTGCATATGAATGGTGGTTTTTTTAACTTCTAATCAAATTTTGACTACAAAGGTTAACCAGTAACGGTCGTTGCTCTCTGCAAAATTAAAGAATCGCAGGTAAAATGGAGGAAAAAGATAGATTAACAATACGTAAAAACTATTTAGAATTAGTGTACAAAACAGACTTGAATCAGTTGTTGCCACGGTTGATTGAGAAGGGTGTATTCTCACAAAGAATAGCTGAACCGTATCAGGTAATTGTCTAGCGCACTAGATATAATTATAATTGCACAACAGGTGTACATAATTAGTTGTTCCTTCTAGAATGCAAATAGAACAGAAATGGACAGAAAACGTGACTTGTTTGTTGACATCCAACGACGCGGGCCACTGGCGTTTCTGAAGCTAATTTCTGCATTGAAAGAAAGTAATATATACAATCATGTTCTTCTCGCCCATTTACTAGAAGGCAAAGAATTACCACGTAACGAAACACAGATGACAAATAGGAATATGAACCAGCACAATCGGAATAACAAAGAGAATATCATTGCGGAAGAAGTTGATGAGTCTGTTCGACAATATCCAAACTCCGGTGCCAATCCATTTGCACTAAATGAATCTCAAAGACCAAACCATATTCGACAGTTGTCACAAGAATCACCATTTGCTACCATTGACTTGACAGATGAACCGTTAAAAGTGGTTGTGAAAAAAGCTGAACGATTTTTTGACAGTCAACCAGCTTCTAAAGTGCCTCTGTATAGAATGCGTGGGAGAATACGTGGTGCATATCTCGGAATCAACAATATGGAGTTTGTAAACGACATTCAGAGTTTCCGTCAAGGCGCCCAGGTGGACGAGGAGAATCTGAAAGAACTTTTCAGACAGATGGGTTTCAATATAAGTACTTACAGAAATCAGACGTACCTTGTAAGTAACAAATGTTTATTTACGTTGCATTGAATGTAATGTTTATATACATAGCTTTAATTATATTTGTGTAGGATATGAAACGGACGATTCAAGGTTTCTCAACAGCTAGTACGAATCCTGTAATAAAGAAAGCAGACTGTTTAGTGATTGCCATTATGAGTCACGGTGAGGAGGGTGACACGAAGGAGAGTAGTCAGGTTGTTACGTCAGATGGCAGATATTTGCCTGTGTCCTGGATACTCGAACAGTTTGACAACATTCATTGTCCTGAATTCCGAAACAAACCCAAGATATTCATATTCCAGATATGCAGGTAACACAGCTGTCAAACTATTTATCTATATCTATAGCAAACACCTCGTAGCTTTATGGAAACTATTATTCAAGTTCTATATCTATACAGTTAAACCGAAATTATACTGAAAAATCAATAAAACACTTTTTTATATTGGAACTACTTTCTGATACAATTTTAGCGGATGAAACTTTTTCTCAATGTTGCAAGAAGGCAGTTGTTTCTAATTGGCTGACTTGGCAGCCAATGATAGTTGTTAAATTTCAGCCAATCAAAAGAGAGAGACATCTCACTACATTTTAAGTTTTTCCTCCGACACATTTGTTGACAGATAAATAGTCCCACCGTAAAAATATTAGTTGATTGTCAGTATGGGATGTAAATTATAATAGAATATTGTATTTCAGAGGTAGTAATTTACATCGCGGTATCAGTGTACAGAATCGTACTCAGGAGGATGGAGTGAATATAACGCGTGGTCATCGGTTGCGACATATGACAGATATGTTGATTGCATATTCCACATTGCCAGGTTAGTTATATTACATACATAATACGTTTACAATTAACTTATGTTCGTTTATTCACAGGTGACAAGTCGTACAGAGATAAATACCTGGGCACATGGTACATACAGATTATCTGTAAAGTATTCATGAATCATGCGTACGATACGGATATTGAAGATTTACTGAAAATGGTTGATCAGTATCTGAGTACGTGGACTTCAGAAGACGAGAACATGCAAACATCTACATACGAATCACGAGCCTTCAAAAGATGTTATCTGCACCCAGGCTTGTACGAATAATAATCAAGGACCAACCGCACACATGACAGTATATGTATAAGATTATTGCTGCAGCAATATATATATATATGCAAATATTCTACTGCGCCAGAATAATATTTTATACGAATATTTTCAAATGTATTTATATGTTTTACATAGAGATTATTGTGATTGAATGTAGCTATATAAGATTTTATACAGAATATATATACATAT
>JAGJTL010000198.1:783341-793415 GCA_022063505.1 Calosoma granatense | reverse complement strand
CCAGTGTTTTGGCGCTAGTGTCGTCGAGTATTCGTAATAGTTCCAGGGTTTTGGCGCTAGTGTCGAAGCGCTAATAATTATATTGCTTAGCGAAATATTAATTAATAAAAAATCAATGGAAAAGTATAGCATTCAAAAGAAAATTCAATATATAAAATGATTTTATACGAAATAAGCCCAAATTGAAGCGTGGAACTTATTTAATATAACTGTCAAACTGCCAATTGTTTATTTTATAAAATTTTCATGGCTAGTATTATTTTTTTTAAACTATATTTTATTTCTTTAATATCTCGTGACAGAAAGATATTTTAACAAGAATTTTGGGCTCATTAGACTCAGTTTTAAATTCTGAACAAGTTTTATATTTATACTTTTGATCTAAAATCAATCGGGAACGAAATATCGCTGTATGAAAAATGAACATTGTATTTCTTATATTGCATAAAATAATTCTACACCCGGTATCATTCAAGTGTGCTCATAATCATATACCTGTAATAAAGAAATAATAATACGTAAGTAATTCTGATTTAGTAGTTTCTTTATTTTAATAAATAAATAACAAAAGAGAAGACACGATATTATACTGGCTACTAGTTACATGGGCTCATTATATGCTACACTTGTATTTATTACTAAAGCTACAGTCTACAACAGCAGCATAACATAATTAACAAATCAGTTTGTTCAGCGCTAAAAAATCTGTAGAAAAACAAAACGAATACTTGATTAGCATTGCTACGTATGTATGTACGTATAACTATATGTATATGTATATAATAATATTTACTATTCATTCCTATAACGTACGTACTACGTACATACTTGCATCAGGACCGTACTTAACAGAAACGTAATCACATAAAATTACCCAACAAATTCAGTACATGTACTTATACTCAAACGAATGATTTCCATGGTAACGTTCAATAACAGTACTGAATTTGTGTGTGGGCCATGGTCAATTTATTTTTAGGAGTAATTTTTGCATTTTTGAATGTAGAAAATGTCGAGTTTGTATAGTTGTACATTTCTCAACAGAACTGTCATATTATATTCTCACAAATAAAAACATTTCACATGAAAATATATCACAATATATACATACACATGATGAATAACGTTTGGTCCCTTATATAAAACACACGCACACGCACCCACATGCGAACATTCAGAGTTCAATTATACTGAATGCAGGATGACCGAGGTCTCGGCTGACAATGATTTGCCATCTGTGGTAGTTTGGTTTCTCTCCAGCTCTGCAAATTCTGAAGCTGCTGTCTCTAGATCTACACTGGCGAACAATAAATTAGCCGCACGGTAACTGTACTGCGAACTGTCATGCTTGAACCTCAGCCCGAGTACAATGTTCAACGCTGACAAGTCATAACTGTGACAGCCCGAGTATCTGTACTGAGGTTTCTTATCAAACCTACAGCCCGCCGACTGAGCTCCAATCGGATGGATACAGTCCGGTGTCAGTGCGCACTGGATCCACGGTAACATGATATATTGCTGGATATCGTGCGTGTTCACTAGAATGAGACGCTGTGCGTCCACCATCTGCTGGAAGAGAAAGTTCTCAGCATCCGTATGGAAATACTCGAACATCTTCTTGTGCGTGAGGCTGGACACGGCCTTCTTCATAGGCCATGTGAGAATACCAGTTGTCTTGATGGTTGAGCGGAAGAGACTATCAAATAGCTCGGATGACATTTGGTGCGTGAAGCGTTGGTTGTTCTCGAGGAATAATATAGCGCCAGTTTTATGCAATGCATCCTACATTCACACACACACATACATAGGAGTTAGTTTTTTAATAATATCTTGACAGTTATTTATATATAATCACTTACTTGAATAATCAACGGCCTATAAGCGTGTAATCGTTCTTCTTCTACATGTGACGGGAACTCATCGAAATTAAAAATCACAACTTGACACCGACTACTGTTGCAATAGTTCAACAGCTGAAACAATACTCTCCATTCACTAAAGACAATGTGAAGTAATCAATGACACTTACCGTCTGTAAACTGTACGCGCCCAGTCCTAGATTATACACTAATACCGTGTTATTAGTTAGTATCTTGCCGATATTGTTAATTAGACCAATCGCCTGACTTTCCTGACCGTCAAATACATACGTCACAACGACTGGCAATGAGGTATTGTGCCAAGTATCATTAGGATATAACCTTGGTTTCGATGTAAAACCGAGCAACTTTAAATACTTTTCATCTGCTATTAGATTTTTTTGTTCGGCATCTCTTAGCGTATCCTGAAACATATATTATCATTTGATTGAGAAACACACATCAGTGTATGTTGTATGATTGAATTTTGTACTGGACTCGGATGTTCATGAAATGTTGTATAGATTGTGATTAGACAAGAAGTGAATGATTTCACATTATACTATTGCTGAATACCTACTTGGAAGTTTCGTATATGTTGATGTGTAGTTGAAACTATGGTTTGAAGTGATTCAGGCCGTTGAGGACCAAACAGAATCAAAACAAAACTAACACCAATAACAAAAGAAAGTAAGATAATAAAATTTTTGGTTCGCATTTAGACTTTTTGGTATATTCATTTACATGAATTTGAATTTATCGAGATTCAGACTTTGGAATAATAATACGCACAACAGCTACGTCTTGCTTGCACATTGTTCGGTGGGCAATGAATGTACGAGCATATGTTGTTAGATATCTATTTACAATACAAATTAGTTAGATAGCACTCAGGACAAGATTTTGTTTGAATTTCTTCATAGTAAACGCTAGATAACGATTAAACTAACACATAAAAATGCCGGGCATCGAAAGCTCAACACGCACTTGGTTGGTATTATGTAGTTTGACACAGTTTGACATTAGAACTGTGTTTTATATGCTCGCACCGCAATATTAATAAAATTCACTCAGCCCTATCATAACGCTGGCTTAAACAATTCCAACTAGATATTGCAAAAACTGATGATTTTAATCAGAAAAATATAACGTTATATATTTATCTTATCACAGAACAAATAAAATCCTTGTATTAATTTGCACACAGTTGGCAATGTTGATTGACGTTGATCCACTAGCTTCAAGTTGTAGAAAGTTTGCTGTCAATTATTGGCGTGTTTTTATTGTAAAAGTTTAATAATTTTCTGTGTTATTGTTCTATAATTGAGTGGCGTAATGTCTTACGCCGGTTCGGGAGGTGATGATCAAAGTGAAGACGGAGAACTGCGGCACAGTCCTTCAGATGTTAAGAAAGGAGACGATGTTTTAGATTTTAGGTTAGCTAGCGAACGATTTGTAACGTTTATTTTGAATGACATATTTGTATTTGCTTTTAGTTTGTCGGACGAGGATGCCGATACAGCTGATTCGCTGGATATAAAACCACCACAGGCTAGTAGACTGCCACATGGCACTGGTGGAAGTAGCAGGAACAAGCGGAGAGATCGGAACAGAGAGGGACGGAGTAGACATGGTCGATCAGAGAGACACAGGGATGCTGAAAGGGGTCATGGACATCGGGAGAAACATCACAGGTGTGTTGACTAGTGTTTAAATAGCAGGTGCATTATTCTATTTTACACCAAGTGTACATTATTTCAGAGACCGTTCGAATCGTGATCGAGATCAGAAATATGAACGCGAGTCATACAGGGAGAAGGAGCATTTCCGGGAGCGTGACATGTACCGTGAGAAGGAAGTGTACATGAGTAAACAGGAATATTCTAAGGAGAGTTTTCGTGAACGTTACTCCGAGTCAACGCTCGCCTCGTACAAGGAGAGTAAATATATGGAAATGCAATACCGAGCCGAATCCAGGCGTGATGATTTGAAATACGCACATGAAGGTACATCCAGGGATGTGCGCTATGTGGAGTCGTCCAGGAAATATGATGAGAAGCGACAGAAAGATCTGGAACGATACACAGAGAAAGAGATGCGTGAACTTAGATATGCACAGGTACATATCACTAACTTATCGTGTGTATGTAAACATTCTGTAAATAATAATACTTCCTCTGCAGGATCCAGATAAATCTCGTCGATATGAAGATAAGCAAGACCGTCGCATGAAATCTGCAGCTGACCAGACGCTGGACGATCTGCGAGAACGTCTCCTGGACAAGAAACGCATGAAGGAATCCGCGGACGAGTACAAACACTATGAGAAGGAGTCACGCCGCAAGAACAAGGAGCGAGAAATGGACAGCGCGTCCATAGAGGACGCAGAGATGTATGTGAAGGAGATTATAGACCTCAGTACAGCGGACGAAGCAGGACAGAAGGAGCGGAAAGATAAACACAAGCGAGAGCCTAAAGAAGAACCAATGGATTGGAGTGCACGGACGGAGCAGGAAATAGAAGTAATTGTGGAGAAGAAACAGTTGACAGATGCCGAGCGGGAAGAACAGGAGATGCGGAAAGAGAAATTGTTAGAAGCAGGTGAGTAACTATCATACTCTCTCTCTCTTTAGCACAGAAACTACACTGTGTACTCTATGATTTATGTGTGTGCAGAACGTGAGATTGCAAGACAGAAGGAACAGTACAAGTTAGACAGAGAACGAAGACACCAGAGGCGATTGGAGCGCCAGGAGGCAAAGCGTCGGCTTCTAGCTGAACAAGAACAGGAGCATCAACAACGGAAACGTCAACGGATGTCTGGTGAACTGGGGCAGTATAAGGTAGCATCTATAATTCATTCACTCTCAAGATAAGTAAGATTAATATGTTGTTAATTGTTATAGGATAAAGATCTCAGTATAGTGACCGTATCAGATAATTCCTCCGCCGAATCCTCCGACAATGAAGAAGCAAACAGTCGCAGACACGATGATGGAGACCACAGAGCCAGTGACACTGATGATGGTGACCATACAGCAGATGAAGAGGAAGCCGAGGCGGAGGACAGTGCTCCAGGTGACACGAGCAGTGGAAATGAACGAGCAGCAGCGTCGGACAGTGAACAGAGCGACCGCCGTCGAACAGAAGAACGTAGTGACGATGAGGATGACAGAGATCAGCCGCGGTACAAGGACCAGGACAGTCCTATGAGTGTGGGAGGCCTCACCAAGAGTGACCGTAGTACCTCCAGGTCCCGGTACGTACATATTTATCATATCATACAATGTATATTGAATGTTTAATTATGTATCTACGTACTTATAATATCATTCAGTGAATATTGAGTGTTTAATTATGTAACTTATGCATTATGTAGATCCAGATCACCATCACCAAAGAGCAATGGCCAAGTCAAACCAAAATCAGACAAGGAACCCGCGGAACCGAAACCAAAATCACCAGAACCAGCCTTGAAGAAACTAGACGAAGGATTGCCACCGTATTTCCCCGCTGTACAGGGCTGCCGCTCTGTGGAGGAGTTCCAGTGTTTGAATAAAATCGAAGAAGGCACGTATGGAGTAGTGTACAGAGCGAGGGATAAACGAACAGAGGAAATAGTCGCGCTCAAGCGACTGAAGATGGAGAAAGAGAAGGAAGGTTTCCCGATCACTTCGTTGCGGGAAATTAACACACTACTCAAGGGGCAACATCCGAATATTGTGACAGTGCGCGAGATAGTGGTGGGCAGTAATATGGACAAGATATTCATAGTGATGGATTACGTGGAGCATGACTTGAAATCACTGATGGAAACTATGCGCAACAGACGCCAGGTGTTTGTGCCTGGCGAGGTGAAGTGTCTGCTCAAACAACTGCTGGGAGCTGTAGCACATCTACATGACAATTGGATACTGCATCGGGATTTGAAGACATCTAACTTGTTGCTTTCGCATAAAGGTAAGCCAGTATACTTCTCGCCTATGCGAAGAATAAAATGTAATGTACAGTTTAGTTTTTAAAAGATTGTAACCACGCCCACTGTGTCCCAATCAGCAGCGTTGTTTATTTAATTTTTATTGAGGGCACATAATGTACAACTGTCAAATTTATGTTAATATTGTATATTTTAGCAATTTCTAGACATTTTAGGCAAAAAATTGTAAGACATCAACACTATTTAATTTTCTCTCTACTTTTATACGGACCTAATTTGATTTAGTAAAACTGAAAATATTTCTTAAATATGGGAGACATGAGGATGTAATGTATATATGTGTGTGTGTAGGTATACTGAAAGTCGGTGACTTTGGACTTGCACGTGAATACGGCTCACCACTGAAGGCGTACACACCTATCGTCGTGACACTATGGTACCGCGCCCCCGAGTTACTGCTCTGTTGCAAGGAGTACTCCACACCCATAGACATGTGGAGTGTTGGCTGCATCTTTGCAGAACTGTTGCTCATGAATGCACTGTTCCCCGGCAAGTCAGAAGTGGATCAGCTCAACAGGATATTTAAAGTAACAACTATTTATTAATTACTCTGAACAGAATTGTGTACACTATTAACATTGCAGGACCTCGGTACACCGAACGAAAAAATCTGGCCCGGTTACAATGAATTACCAGCGGTGAAGAAGATGAAATTCACCGAGTTCCCCGTATCACAGATACGTAACCGTTTCGGTATGTTATCAGAGCTGGGTCAGAATCTATTGCAGCGCTTCCTCACGTATGACCCGGCACAACGTATAACCGCTGAAGATGCGCTCCAACATGCGTATTTTAGCGAAGCGCCGCTACCTATAGACCCGGCTATGTTCCCCACGTGGCCGGCCAAGAGTGAACTAGGACATCGTAAAGCCATGGCAGCGAGTCCGAAGCCACCTAGTGGCGGACGCGAGTATAAACAACTGGTGAGTAGATCCCGCAGATACAATCTGTCAGTGTTATATTAGCTGGATCTTGGTGATTCCTAGGAGCTAATGTGTACTATGTACTGTAGTTATTTAATTTACAGGGTGATGGTGATGAGGACAGTGCTCTCGGGTTTCATATGGGCGGAAGTTCGTCCAGTACGTCCCTGTTAGAAGCCCGTCGGCTGGCAATGGGCGGTGGATTCAGTTTGAAATTCTAAAACACTGTTGCTGACTTCACATACACACACATTCACATATAATTCAGTTTAGTGTCCCCCGTCAAAGTAAGTAATTTTTATTTCAATAACAAATTTTCAACGAATATTCATTTCTATTTGCGATTTTACATTTTCCAAACATTATTGATGGCTGCAGGTATTTGTAAATAGTTTAATTTTATTAACATAAGTATCAAATAAGTATCTGGCAACCGTTAGTATTAGGTAAATCATTTAAATAAATGTTTATCTTATACAAACTGGATTATTAAGTATTTTATTTGTGGTTTTATAGTTAAGACTTCGTATCAGCTGAGCTATGCTGTACTACAAATAAAATAAGGTAAGAAACATTTCTATATTTACTTCGTAGATAAACTATCTTGATAATTAATACAAATATACATATATTACTTGGTATCTGCTCAATGCAAGTGTTACACAAATAAAACTGCATAATGGTTAGAGTGTATATACGGTTATTCTTTATTCAAAATGGCTGTGGATTACAATTGAGATTAATGATTTGACAGACAGATTGTTGCTAGTTTCGTTTACTTTCTGCCGTTGTCTATCTGTGGTAGACGGAGCAATGAGTTGATTATCTCGGAGTTGCGTTTCACAGTTGGGCCGTAGCGACAACCGGCCACGTTGTTGGTTGCGGCCGCTTGGTTGCTACTCTGCCGTAGTTGAGCAATCAACCAAGTAGCGAGTTCATGTGCACCGGGGCTGGAACTTTGGTACTAAACATACACAAATCATATTCAGATATTCCGCTGTGCTATATTGAGCTGTGTTGCATAAGTGTATAGTATTCATATATCCCGCTGTACTATATTATCATTGCTACACTTGTGTATAGCGTTATACTGTACCTCCTTCTCGCCATAACGCTCATCATCAGCTCCAGCCAGAGCTGCGCCCTGGGTTGTACCCGTGAATAACAAGATGGTGGCACACACGACCAACAGCAGTTCTGTCATAGCGAGCACTGAAGATTTATGCATGAACAAGCACATTGTCATATCTGTAACAGTACAATATCGTACAGAACTATAAAGTACAAGTAAATGCAAATACTTCTCAACTAACTACAGCACAGCACACTACAAAGATTGTATGTTTAGAATGAGAATTAAATTGAATAATATTCGCAGACTGTGAGCGGTAGATTACAGATATGACTGTCTAAATTATAATTGAACATATATCACACTTGAAACAATGAATATGATTATTACATATTGTCGACAGAGTTTGTATGTAAAGTAAAAATATATTATGGAATGTTGTAAACATTCACTTACCTGGATGTTACTGAGCTAAAGTTGAAGAGTGGATGTATGTTTGGTACGATGTTACACGTTGTACTGATCCTACAGGATAACAGGGACTCTTTAAATACATCCAGAATGAGTTCCCCGCCCTTCTATCATGCACTGATCTGATGCTCCCCTACGCCTACATGTGGAGCCTTCAATAACAGATATTTGTCCGGCTGATGTACATTGTGAGCATTACAATCATTTGCAATGTTTGATCTCTTGTAATCAATGTAGGGATATTCATTCGCAAACTAAGATATCTTGCGTCAAATGCGTCGAAATACATTTATTAAGTTTACTCTTATCTTAAACTGCGTATATTATTAATATTTCAAGAATTATTCGTTTGCAATCATTAACAATTCATTACTAAGAATTGGCAACCAAATTGACAGATATGTAATGCGGGTTGCAGGGACCACGGGCGCAATTTTATATAATTACATAAGCACAATGCATATTTTAATGAAATATTATAAGTTATTTAAGAGTGTATTTGTTTATAATATATAATATTGATAATTTAGTATGCACGTATAACGAATTCTACGTACATACGCGTGTATAACGTCACTAATATTTGTTTATTATCTGATGATATATATCGGAGAATATTTTAATCGGTGATTAATCATTGTATAGTCTGAAGTGCTAGATAAGTACATGATTGTCATCAATCATTTATGTGGATTCATTATTATTGTTATACACGCAATAACAGCACACACATGTGTATCAGTTCACAAGATATGACTTTATAACTGAACATGTATAGTTTATATAGTAAATACATGATTCACATACATATATATATATGTAATATATACAAGATGTTCTGATTACATACTGAAAATGCTAACATATGTTTTTATCGGTGTCTTTTGATTAAACATGCCATGTCATTTAGTTACAATTTTAAACACATTCTCAAGAATGACTAAACAAAGAATATTATATTTTTAATGAATCATTTTCATTATAAAAAATCATATGTGATACATATATGCATAGAGCAGGCGGGTATCTATTGTTTGTGGTACCTGAAATGTGTGTGCAAAATATTTGCGGTTTTGTTTTGTGAAAATTCCACTTTACCAGTCTACAGTCTTGTTTGTTCCTCAACATTTCTTATGAACTGACAGATATGTAAATATATCAGTGGTCGGATACTGTTTTCACATGAAATATACAGAGTACATACGTGGATAGTGAAAATTTCCTACAAAACACACTTAATATTTATCGATAACATTTTTTAATCTCTCAGTATGTAAAATGTACTCATAGTTCTACATAATAATGGACTCACTGTCTGTAGTAAGCGGCATATATATGCACCCCTTGTACATATATAGTAAGGGATGTTATATTGAGGGTAATGTATATGTATATATGTATGTATTTGCCACCATGTTGTAATTGTGTACAGGACTAAACAACTGTCACTAACACTGACCATAATGTGCAAGGGTGGTTATTTATGTAATAAGACATCTGTTTTTCTCCTTTTAATATGGAAAATATTTTTCCGCTATTCATTCAAATGTAAAAAAATGTCAATATGCATGTTCCGTTTTTGTTTGCTGAAGACAAAGAACTTTACTTGTTGCCTGTCAGGATGTGCCGGAAATAATGTAAATGTCATCTGACATTTTCTAAATCATTATATAAATAGATAATGCTTGGGATTTAGATGATCTACACTACATATACAGATTAATAATATACGCAGGATATTCCATATATATA
>JAGJTL010000198.1:765801-780010 GCA_022063505.1 Calosoma granatense | reverse complement strand
TATATATTGTTAGTATATACTGGGTTCATCACTATATCGAGCATTCAAGTCTCCAACTCTAATATAATGTAAATAATCAACACTTCTGATACATTTCAGGCGTGAAATTTTGGGAACCTGTCCGTATGTGTGTGTGTTGTTGGGTGGGGCCCTCGCCAGAGGTATAAGAGACCGAGCTGTACCTGTCCCCCGGTTTATTCGGTGGCCCCTGGCCAAGTGTGAGTGACGTACGCCCCTGTATCATAAACAATAGATATATATAAACATACATATATACGTGCCCGGCATCATTGACAACGGTCTGACCTGGAGAACTGGTGACATTGTACACTAAACATCGTCTATGTGACATCTTCATTCAAGGTAAATTATATTCACTCAAATATCATATTATATATTTATAAATATCGATATAAGGTAGATCCATGTATGATCTGTAAAGCTGTAGACAATGATAGATGAGTAAATTATTCGGACAATCCTGTATCTATTTGCACCCTGTGTGTGTGCTGTCAGTATGAATTCAGTGCATATAATCACTGCACCCGGGGGACAGGGGACGTAATGATAATGTTACTGCTGGTGCTGGTGTTTTTGCATGCAACATTATGGAGACGTTGCCCCGCGTTCCACAGACCTAGACATACTACACCCTGCCTTGCTCATCGGCCATCGTACATCTTCAAGGTCATCATCATCATCATCGAGAGACTATGTATATATGTGTGTGTGCATGTGAGTGTGGATGGAATACATAATTATAAACCTATACAATATACACTCTGTATGTACGTATGTGTGTGTATGTATGTGTCTCCTCCTTCTTTGTCGTCTAATGTCTTGTCTACCCGTTCCCTTATGTATGTATGTACATGTATGTATGTATATAGGGATGTGTACGTAGGTATGTATGTGGATACACTTACAAGTATCAGTGCTTGTTGACAACTTGAAGACTATTGTACAACTGTTCTCGAGTCTGTTAACATCAAATTATTTTAGTGGAATCAGTGTTTAATTGAAAAGATAGTTTTGTTTATTAAAATGTATGTATAACAATTTGATTTTACTTTAAAATATGTAAAGGAATGCTTATAATTAATCTATTGATAAATCTGGACTTATTAGTTTCGTATATATCAAATTAATAATGGGTTTGTTTTTGTTGTTCTCAATAAATCACGAGCTAGACGGAAAACTAATTGTTGAAATTGATGTATTTAATTAACTCTGTCATTAGTAACTGATTAGATTCAATAATAATACAGTAGTACCAGCGGCTTATACCTGTAATTATATACATCCACTGTCTTAGAACTGATATATAGTGCCAGTAGTATAACATTACTTCATTAACCACTGACAACTTATAAACATTCCAATTCAATGTGTTGTCATTATTAATTTAGCCAAATTTTCAATTACAAGTATGCATAAATAATTTGTTTCAGATACAGATCAATGTATATATAAATGCAGTGATACTATATAACAATGGATTGTCGTACAGTGGTAAGTACCTAGTCTAACTTATTCACAACCACTGGTTTAGTTCTATATTTGGATAACAAAAGCAAAATTTGAATACCGTTGCCAGGCTCATTTATAATTCCATACATACTGTGTTTTATGTCAAATGAATATCTCTAACGTAAATGGTAAAAGGTTAAATGTGATTTAGTTCAATTGTTTCAAAGCAGGGTACCTCATTACCTCGTTAATAATTCTTAATTACAATCAATTTCACACAGTAACTAGTACCTATATGTATTTGTTTTATATACAAGAGATACAGCAATATATAATGAAAATATTATTCAGAAATGTATTTTATAGTACAATGCACTGATTTGCTTTGTCTGCAATTGTAAACAAACATTGTTTATATACATATTTAATTAAGTAATATATATTCAAAAGGTGTCTTTGTTCAGCAACCAAACTGTCATACTTGTTGTACGTGTTGCTTAGCGCAAGGGGCAATATTTGATACATGTGTACGTTTTTAGATATTATTACTGTGTACGGTGCTATACTCACCACATACAGCTGGAAGAGGTTTCGTAAGGGAGAAAAGGGACCATATTCCTCCTGCATGGGTGCCTACATTCCTGCGGGACTCTGTGGAACAAGTACCCCACATGTTACGAGCTGCAGACCGAAGTTCTGCGTATACAGAAATCAATACATTCGGCACTAAAAGTCTGCCGTTGAGAGCTGCTGTGGAAACTATACCAGACAAGTCAGTATTACCTCTTCATGCACTTAATCTAAATTAATGAATAAATCTTCACGGTTTGTTTACAGAACTACAACACGGTTACCGTTACGAGAAGCGGTTGAAAGACGGCCGTCACCAGATCATCGATTCGATGAACTGGACATTGAATCAGAGATACCAACCATCACATACAACTACCGCAATAACCGGCCGGAGAAAACCGCTTACTCACCGTACATGCGGTTACAGGAAGCCTTCGGTGTCACCCAGCCGATACCAGCACCTTACCGTGTTGGTAACCGGTTCCAACAGTTGGTTCACATTGGTTACCGGAATGGTAGAGCTAGGAATTTGAATTCTGAAGCTGTCAGATTTTATCAAGCCAATGCAAACTTGAATGGTAACTAGTGAATCTACTGGTTGTTGATAGTTAGATAATTGTAATGATGTTTTGAACATTGTACAGAGAAATACCAGTACTGGCCCAGGACACAGAAACCGGAAACAACAGCTGCTGATAAGAAGAGAATCCTGTGTTATATTGAAGGAGTTGCTGCATATAGAAAAGAACCTCTAGGTTTTCATTCGCGGGACTTGAATCCGTATATGTGTACACATGTGGTGTATGCATTTGCAACCATTGATGCGCATGGTTATGGATTGATGCCGCACGATCATGAGTATGATGTCGTGAAAGGTATGTCAGAAGTAAATATATCGGTACAAGATAATCTGTACTTGATTTGATATTCAGGCGGATACCGTGCGATTACCGGCATGAAAAGAATGAATCCAGAGTTGAAGATATTGATTTCTATTGGTGATGACCGTGAAGAAGGTGCTCACAAGTACAGTAACATGGTATCCACTGCGTCCAGGCGTAGGGAGTTTATCAGATCTGTCATACAGTTTCTGGAAGAGTTTGGCTTCGATGGAATCGACTTGCACTGGCAATATCCTGGTGCAGAAGAACTAGGAGGTCGTGCTAGCGATAAAATGAACTTGAGTAAGTATAATTACTAGAATCAATTGTCACAGTTGTCGCTAGAACAAAACTAATTCTATTTTATAGACTTATTACTGGAAGAACTGTCCGAGATCTTCCAAACTCGTGGCTGGATACTGTCCATGTCTGTTCCTGCATCCAGATTCAGGATTGAAGATGGTTATGATGTGTCTGCGTTATCATCATATGTAGATTTTGTGAACCTGCAAGCTTATGACTTTCATATTGAGAAAGAACCCGCCGCAGATCATCATTCGCCTTTGACGAAACGAACTCGGGATAATGGACTGAATGTATTCTTCAATGTTGTAAGTACTGTACTGTTGAATACACAGTATAATGGAACATAATGTGATGCTTTGAATGTGGTAGGATTATGCGGTAAGGTACTGGCAGAAACGCGGAATGCCAAGATCCAAGTTGAATTTGGGTGTTGCTTTGTACGGCCGTTCGTTCACATTACGGTTCCCTAACAACACCGAGCCAGGTGCAGGTGTACGCGGACCAGGAAGAGAAGGATTCTATACGCAGGTTCCGGGAATGCTGGCGTATTATGAAATCTGTGACATGGTACTGAACGAAGGTTGGCACACTGCTACAGATGATGTTGGTAGTCCGTATGCCTACAGCGGAAACCAATGGACCGGATATGAGAATCCAGAAAGTATTGAGAAAAAGGTAGAGTTATATATTTCACGCTAAACATTTTATATTTCCAAGAATTCTGTGTTAGTTCGAGTGTGCTGAATGCAGTAGTCTAAATAGAAATTACCTAAACATTATGGTTTTTATGATACAGACACTTTTTTGTACAACGTAAAAATTTTATAGTTTTTTTTTTGGTTGGGTATATTTGAGCAGATTCAGGTTTTGTTGTTGACAGTTGGAGGTATTAATGATAAACAACCAGAATTTACATAAAAGACATGTTTTCTAACAAGATATTAGTGAAAGGAGATGTAAATATATGATAAACAAGTAGACATACATCTTTACCTAATTAGTATTTGGAATTTTCTAGAATACATTCCATTTTTCTCTTAACAAAATGATCATGTATATAATTAGTCATATCATGTATAGCGAGTTATAAGTACAGTGATTCATAACGCGGTTTGTTGTACCAAATATTTTGTGGTAAATGAAGTAATTTAAATAATCTGCTGATGTCATCATTATCGATAACTGAATGAATAATTGATATCACGTTCTTGCCAGGTCGGAAGGTCAAATGATGCGTGCGTATGTGTTTGTACCTGAGTTTGTTTTCACTCACCGGCTATCTTTAGTTGAATTGTTTAAAAATACAGGTTTACCTTGATCTGACATTAGGAAACTTTAGCAAAAACAAAAAACTATGGCTTCTGGTAATACAGTGAAATTTCACAAACTCGAATCATGTATTCTAGAAGATGAACGTGCTGTATATGCTTTGTGTAAGTGTCATTACTTGTGTAACATATGCAAGTGTAACTAATTACTCATTTATTCTTCATGTGTGTTCTATTTGAAATAAGTGCTATTATATATTGCGATTTTATATTTCCTTTCTAGATGCTCTATATCAAGAATGTTGGACTTGGAGGTGTTTCCGTGTGGGCTGCAGATTTGGATGACTTCCAGGGTCTGTGTGGAGAGAAATATCCGTTACTCAACACAGTCAAACGGACACTAACAAGTATGTACTTCTTTACATGAAATACTTGCAATATAAATACACTGTACAACATTTACAGATAACGATGTCAATTCTATCTATGATACATCAAGAGACAACACTGTCTGTGGTCAGGGTGATGGATTGTACAGCGACCCTACAGACTGTGCCCGGTACAGTGTGTGCAGGGCCGGACTAGCGTACAGACTGCGGTGTAATCAACACATGATGTTTGACGCGCATACTGGTAAGTGTGCGTTTGTCAGTGCAGATCGTTGTCGGCCGGGACAGACTGTGCATATCCCGACAAGTAAACAATACTTGGAGGAAGTGCTGCAGTCACAACAACTCCGAGCCGAACCACACTCTGCCGGGCCTAAAGTGGTCTGTTACATGACCAACTGGGCATTCTATCGCAAGGCTGAAGGGAAATTCGTACCGGAACACCTGGACACCAGACTATGCACGCATATCATCTATGCCTTTGCTAGTTTGGAACCGGAACATCTTATGATCAAGGAGTTTGATCCGTGGGCTGATTTAGATAATAGTATGTACCACCAGTCTGAGTTCTTCTGTCACAGCCTGTGTATATATAATTGATTATTTGTTGTAGATTTGTATGAAAGAGTAACATCGTTGCCAGATACAACTGTTCTGCTAGCTCTGGGCGGTTGGACAGACAGCACGGGGGATAAATACTCTAAACTAGTTAGTGATGGATCAGCAAGGAGAAGGTTTGTACTCGGCGCTGTTAGTTTCCTGCGCAGACATGGCTTCCAAGGTCTGCACATTGACTGGAACTATCCCGTGTGTTGGCAGAGTAACTGCAACAAAGGACCTGCTAGTGATAAACCAAATTTCACTAAACTCATACAAGTCAGTATTCAATATTTCATTCAGGCATCTATCTACAAATTGTCATTAACTCATGAATATGTTTCTTTGTAGGAATTAAGAAATGAATTTAACAAACAAAATCCACCACTTATGTTAGCCGCTGCTATCTCTGGCTATAAAGAAGTCGTAGATGTAGCTTATGAACTCAGATCTCTTGGCGAGGCGCTGGACTTTATGTCTGTGATGACGTATGATTATCATGGACACTGGGAACGACGCACGGGGCATGTTAGTCCACTGTACCACCGTCAGGGGGACAAATATCCACAGTACAATACTGTAAGTAACACCACTAGTCCTTAGCTAAACATCTTGTCGTGTTAACACTGTGCTACTTTGTACAGAACTATACAATGGAATACCTAGTGGCACACGGGGCGCCTCGTGATAAACTGCTTCTTGGAGTTCCGTTCTACGGTCAGAGTTTCACTCTGCCTACGCGAGGAGGAAGTCGTGACCAAGGCAGTCCGTCTAGTGGACCTGGAGAAGCTGGGGAGTTCTCCAAACAGCCTGGCATGCTGGCATACTATGAAATATGTAACAGAGGTATATACAGCTGTGTCCATTTTGTCATATAGAACAAGTAAATACTCTGTTTTATCTACAGTTCGTTCTCAACGATGGATGGTGAAGAGAGACCCCCAGAAAGCGACAGGACCTTATGCCTACTATGGTGACCAGTGGGTAGGATTCGAAGATGCCGAGTCTGTTGTAGACAAAGCAAAGTACATCACCAGTAACGGATACGGAGGTGCCGTAGCGTGGACAGTAGATTTAGATGATTTCTCTAATAGATGTTGTCTGGAAACTTATCCACTGTTGAAAGCGCTGAATCGAGGTCTAGGACTGCTGAAGGGCACAGCGCCTGCAGGTGGTGACTGTACTAAACCACCTGAACCAGTTACTCCGCCTGCACCGACATTGACAACAGGAATTGACAGTGGTATGTGAATATTATGAATGTATATACAGTGGATTGAATGTAACATGTTCATGTGAATATTATGAATGTATCAAACACGTCATTATACAGTAGATTGAATGTAAGATGTTCTAAATATTGATTTAATGAATTACTAAAGGTGCAATGAGCAGTACCACACCAATGACTTCAACCACTTGGCCATCATGGAGTCAGAAACCAACCACGAGCACAACCACAGAGAAACCAACCACTAGTGCCTGGTGGACAGCCACAGGCAAACCAACTACTACAACTAAACCACCAAGCACCACTGTGATCTGGTGGCAGCCATCCTCTACTGAACAAACCACTACTTCTCCGTTGTGGACAACCACTAAAACTACCACCAGCAAACCAACAACAACCACATCGTCCTGGTGGTCACCGAGTGTAACCACTACAACTACCAGCAGGCCTACAACCACTGACAAACCAATGACCACTACCAGTGCTTGGTGGAATCCTACAGAAAGTAAGTGAAACATCTGCTATGTATGACAGGGATCTGACTGAATTGCTTTGCAGCTACAACTATACCAGCGCCTGCTGTTGTTATGCCGGATGTTGAGAAACCAGTGGAAGGACCGCAATGTACGCCCGGCACATACAGTCATGATCCGCACAATTGCAATGCGTACTACCGCTGTGTGCTGGGCGAGATGCGCAAACAGTACTGCGCAGGAGGCTTGCACTGGAACAAGGAACGATTGGTGTGTGATTGGCCAGCGGAAGCGAATTGTCAGGAGGAAAATCGTGAGTAACTGTCACATTTAACATTTAACTCAAGTGTGAACAAATATGAACTTGTTTTATGTTATCTGGAATGTTATATTGTTACAGGTGATACACACCACGCATCTGGTACAACTGTTAGACCCGCGTACACTACGGTGAGGACTACGACAATGCGTATGCCAACCACTGTCATAACTGACCCCATGACCACGTGCACCACGGGTCAGTACTACCCGCACGCTGAATGCAACCAGTTCTACGTGTGTGTGAACGGTATCCTGGTGAGCCAAAAGTGCGGTCCCGGCTTGCAGTGGAGTGTGGAACAAAATTCCTGTGACTGGAGTTTCCGAATCAAGTGCGCCGGCCGCAAGGGATATAATAAGTACAATGTTATCACGCGTAAGTACATAACCGCAGTTATTCCTTCTGTCACTAATGTGTTCCATGTGAATGTGCTTGTGTGTTGCAGAATATAAACACAAACCCTACTCGCCCTGCGATTCGGGATCATATTCTCCATTTGCTGGAGACTGTAGTCAGTACATGATGTGTTTATGGGGGAAATATGAAACATTTAGTTGTGCCAACGGATTACATTGGAACAATGTAAATAACAAGATATAATTTCAGCTGAAATAGCATTTATTCCATGTATTTGTTTATAGGAAAAACAAATCTGTGATTGGCCAGAGGCAGCGAAGTGTGATGGATCTGGTAATGTTGATAGCGTAGATACACCATCTACCACTTCTGACAGTAACTGGGAACATGTAACCACTAACAAACCAACAACTGGTTGGGATTATACGACTGTGAAACCAAGTACAACCACGCTGAGACCGTCTACAACCACGGAGACACCAGAACCATTGTCAGGTAAATACTAACAGCACTCTGTTATATTCGATATAACCATTGTATCTTTGCATCTGTCAATCAGGATACTTTAAAATTGTATGCTACTTCACAAACTGGGCGTGGTACAGGAAAGGTTTAGGCAAATATACACCAGAACATATTGATCCGAATCTCTGCACACATATCGTGTATGGATTTGCGGTTTTGGATTACGAGAACTTGGTTGTAAAGGCACATGATTCATGGGCAGATTATGACAACAGTAAGTACATATAGTTAGAATCATTTGAATTAGCTAATGGTATTGCTTATTTATAAACTAATATATAATGTCTGTGTTGTACAGAATTCTACGAACGTGTCGTCGCGTATAAAGCTAAAGGACTGAAGGTCTCTTTAGCTCTGGGTGGATGGAATGACTCAGCCGGGGACAAGTACTCCAGACTGGTGAACAATCCAGCGGCCAGAGCACGGTTCATCAAACATGTACTGGAGTTCCTGGAGAAACACAACTTTGACGGTCTGGACTTGGACTGGGAGTATCCCAAGTGTTGGCAGGTGGACTGTAAGAAAGGACCTGACTCTGATAAAGCCGCGTTTGCAGCCCTGGTCACGGAATTACACGAGGCATTCAAACCTAAAGGATATCTGTTATCAGCTGCTACATCACCTAGTAAAACTGTTATTGATGCAGGTAAATCTTACACTATTACATTTATATTTGCTGGTTCAATCAATCTACAAAAGCAAAACTTTGCTATGATTTGTTTGATATAGGTTACGATGTTCCTGTACTAGCCAAGTACCTAGATTGGGTTGCTGTAATGACGTATGATTACCACGGACAGTGGGACAAGAAGACAGGTCACGTGGCACCGTTGTACTTGCATCCAGAGGATGATGTAACATTCTTCAATGCTGTAAGTATTCATTACACATGTAAATATAACCGTAGATGTTATAAATAGTCATGTTGCCTCTACAGAACTTCTCTATAAATTACTGGATATCCGAGGGAGTTCCACGCAGGAAGATTGTCATGGGTATGCCACTGTATGGACAGAGTTTCCAGTTGGAGAAGGCAGCAGTGAATACGCTGAATGCCAAAGCGCCAGGACCTGGACAAGCGGGAGAATTCACCAGGGCTGCAGGCTTCCTAGCGTACTATGAGATCTGTGACAGAGTGCTCAATAAAGGATGGACGGTTGTACAGGACCCGGAACACCGGATGGGACCGTATGCGTACAAGGGAAACCAATGGGTGAGTTTCGACGATCCGGATATGATCAGAAGAAAGTCAGAGTTCATCAGAAAGATGGACCTGGGAGGTGGTATGGTGTGGGCGCTGGATTTGGATGATTTCCGTGATAGATGTGGCCAGGGTGTGCATCCATTGATGAATGTCATTCGTGATGTACTCAAAGATCCAGGTAACTAATTGCACTGATTGCACATTTGTGCTAAGAATTAAAATTTAATTCCTCTAGTTGCACATTTGTGCTAGAAATTACAATGTACTTTATTAACAGGTACAGGCGCGGTACAACCAGTTACTCTAGAACCAGAACCACCATCTGTTGTACCGCTGAAACCAACGAAACCAACCAACACATACTTGCCACCGGTAACTACTACAATGAAGCAGGAAATACCACAGACTACCACTACACTGCGACCAGTAACCGATCCTAACTCAGAGTACAAAGTGGTGTGCTACTTCACTAACTGGGCCTGGTACAGACAGAGCGGTGGCAAGTATCTACCATCCGACATTGACCCTGATCTCTGCACGCATATAGTGTACGGTTTTGCGGTTCTGAATGGTGATCAACTTATAATTAAACCACACGACAGTTGGGCAGACTTTGACAACAGTAAGTACAGACATATCTTGTAAAAACTGTTTATTCGACCGGGGCTTGTATGTTTCACAGAATTCTATGAGAAAGTAACAGCATTCAAAGAGAAGGGTATTAAAGTGCTCATTGCTATTGGTGGATGGAACGACAGTGCCGGTGATAAATATTCCAGATTAGTTAATAATCCATCAGCTAGGAGACGTTTCATTGCGCATGTTATGGACTTTATAGAGACGAATAACTTTGATGGTCTGGATTTGGATTGGGAGTATCCAAAATGTTGGCAGGTACTTACAGTGTCATAATATAATTACTGTATGATATGACAATTAACTTTGTTTCTAGGTTGATTGTAACAAAGGGCCTGCGTCAGACAAACCAGCATTTTCTGCTTTTGTTAAGGAGTTACACGATGCATTTAAGCCGAAAGGCTGGCTGCTCTCTGCTGCCGTGTCGCCCTCTAAGAAAGTAATAGACGCCGGGTACGATGTACCAGCACTGTCTCAATATTTGGACTGGATAGCTGTGATGTGCTACGACTACCACGGCCAGTGGGATAAGATCACTGGACATGTAGCGCCCATGTATGAACATCCAGAAGATGTAGACGTCACGTTCAATGCGGTAAGTCTTAATAAACTATTCACATACTAAAAGAATAACTTATTTATGATTTACTTTCAATGCTGTAAGTCTTGATAATCTAATCAAATATTAAAATGTGAATGTGTTGTTGATGATGTATGGTTTGCAGAACTTCACAATACACTACTGGATCTCACAAGGCGCTGATCGGAAGAAACTAGTGATGGGTATGCCAATGTACGGCCAATCATTCAGCTTGGCTGACAACAACATGAACGGTCTGAATGCAGCCACGTACGGTGGTGGTGAAGCAGGTGAGAATACTCGTGCAAGAGGATTCCTGTCCTACTATGAGGTAAATACATAAACTACTATTGAGTTCAGTGTAACAGATGTATAACTGCCGTGGCGTGATGTTGTAGATCTGTCAGAACATTCAGAAGAAAGGATGGCAGGTTGTACGCGACCGTAAAGGTAGAATGGGGCCGTACGCGTACCTCAGAGACCAGTGGGTGTCGTTTGATGATGTTGCAATGATTCAGTACAAGTCACAGTACATTAAAGCCATGGGCCTGGGCGGTGGTATGATTTGGGCTTTGGATCTGGATGATTTCAAGAACTGGTGTGGTTGTGAGGAGTACCCGTTGTTGAAGACAATCAATAGAGTGCTCAGAGGTACGTTATTCTCATATTTATTTAGCGGAATAACTGTCGTAATAGCGGATGCTTGTAATGTATAATTATTTTGTTAGGATACCCGAGTTCACAAAGTGAATGTCAACTCCGTACAGCGACAGCTGCACCATTGCGACCCGTGAATAAGAAACCAGAAGAGATTGATGAGCACACTGTGCCGTCGTGTGAAGGACGTTTGTTTGTGGCTGACGATAGGGATTGTTCCAAGTACTTCCTCTGCAATCAAGGACAACTCATGCACCAACAGTGTCCATCAGGGCTGTACTGGAACAAAGATCACTGTGATTGGCCGGAGAACACTGACTGCAGTCCTGACGCTATACCTGTTACAACTACTACAATGAAACCAGTGTATGTTGAAGAACAACCCACTAAGAAACCAGTAGTTATAACCACTATGAAACCTAGCGCACCTGGTACAGGTGATTACAAACCAGTTGCTGGTGATTCACAGTACAAGATTGTTTGCTATTTCACCAATTGGGCGTGGTACAGGTCAGTATTGAATGACAGTTTGATAAATCCAGCAGTAATGTGACAATGTTCATTGCAGACAAGGTGATGGTAAATATAAACCTGAAGATATTGACACTAGTCTGTGTACACATATCACGTATGGTTTCGCTGTACTTGATTCTAACTCTTTAACTATTAAACCGCACGACTCCTGGGCGGATATAGACAATGGTAAGCTACATTACATAATTTTGTACACTATTGTAACAAATATTTCCTATGTATTACAGAGTTCTATCACAAAGTCACAGCTCTCAGAGCTAAAGGAATCAAAGTACTCATAGCTATTGGTGGTTGGAATGATTCGTTAGGAAATAAATACTCGAGACTGGTGAATGATGCACAGGCTAGAGCTAGATTCGTGACGCACGTCGCTCAGTTCATTGACAAATGGGGATTCGATGGGTTGGACTTGGACTGGGAATATCCAAAGTGCTGGCAGGTATGTTACAACGAAACTTTATTCAATCTGTCATGTAAATGATTAACTTTATTCAGTCTGTGATGTACATGTAAATGATTGATGTTTGTTTACAGGTGGATTGCACTAAAGGACCTGATTCCGACAAATCAGGCTTCGCTGCGCTAGTAACTGAGCTCAGTGCAGAGTTCAAACCGCGTGGTTGGTTACTCTCATCCGCTGTGTCTCCCTCCAAGGCTGTTATTGATGCAGGGTACGATGTACCAGTGCTGGCACAACACTTTGACTGGATTGCTGTGATGACGTATGACTTCCATGGCCACTGGGACAAACAGACTGGACATGTAGCACCGTTGTATTATTATCCAGGAGACACGTATGATTATTTCAATGCTGTAAGTATCCTGCGTTCATTGTCTAAAGCCCGTTATTGTCAGAAACAAAACAAGCGCTTGTTTTGTTCCTGGCAATAACGGGCTTAATGAATATATAAACTAATGTGATATGTATTTGTTATTAGAACTTCTCCCTACATTACTGGGTAGAAAAGGGAGCTCCAGCTCACAAGCTCGTGATGGGTATGCCACTGTACGGACAGAGTTTCAGCCTAGCTGATGCAAGCAACCGTGGCTTGAATGCCAATTCGTACGGGCCTGGCGAAGCTGGCGAATTCACAAGAGCCGGAGGCTTTTTAGCATTCTACGAGGTTAGTTTCAGTCTAACACATTACACAAAACACACTGGGTGGTTATGATTATTTCCTTATAGATTTGTGAACGAGTCAAGCGACGTGGATGGACTGTGACGAGAGATCCTGAAGGAAGAATTGGTCCGTACGCTTACTCTGGTAACCAGTGGGTGTCGTATGATGATATCGCGGAAATCAGACGAAAAGTAAGTGAACAAACTTCTAGCTAAATCATATTGAAAGAGTTGTCATTGAATTAAACACTGTTGTTTACAGTCTCGGCTTGTGAAAGATATGGGCCTGGGCGGTGGTATGATCTGGGCGTTGGATCTAGATGACTTCCGGGACAGATGTGGCTGTGGTAAACATCCGCTGCTCAAGACTATGAACCAGGAGTTGCGTGGTGGTAACTATGGTATCTCTACATCTGACTGTACATGACGTGTGCCAACTGTTATGAATAAGGGATCGTACTATATGCTGCACCGATGTACTACAGGTATCTGACATTCCAACAACCAAGTGTACTTACTTGCAGTTACTTGTAAAGTGTGATAGCCTAGCGTACTTTTATTGAAAAGGATGTACAAATATTTCTGTTGAAATTCTAACGAATATGATTCAGCAGCATCAATCGTTGGAATTGATATATGTCATAGTATCTGATTACATCCTTTTTGAATACGCTACACTCCATTTTTCTTAGCTTGTAAGTTTTACTTTATTCCTATTATATTTTACAGTCGGTGCATCAATATATTTACTGTTTTCAGAAAACGACCTTAGCATAAGTTAGTATTTAGCATGTATAATAAGTGATACATATTTGTAATAATAAACATTTCAAATAAAAAATATTGTCAAAGATATATGTATTTATTTATTTTGCTACACAATATGTAAAGTAAATCAATACACTAATTGTTAAAAACTAAATAATATATTAACTATTTTTAATCCAATTAACGTCCAAAAAACTATTAAACAATAGCGAAATAATAATTAATAAAGATATCTGTGCTAATGTCAAAATCGACGACACTAGCGACAAAACACTGGAACTATTTCAAATCATCGACGACACTAGCGACAAAACACTGGAA
>JAGJTL010000198.1:739863-750921 GCA_022063505.1 Calosoma granatense | reverse complement strand
GATACATATGTTTGTTTGATTAATAGGGAAGATTGTTTATTTATTATTATTGCACACTGTTCATATACAACAGGTATATTAAAATAGCATGTATATAGAAAATGTAAGATACATTACATAATAGCACCATTATCTTTTAGATATTTGTTCAAATACTAATATGTACTTATGTACGTTTAGTTATGTATTTTATTGCATAATAATTGCACTTTTCCTTATAATCAAAGAAAATATATCAACTGTAATTTCACAAATATTACCAGATCATCGTACATTTGGATCTGTTGTTGTTGGTATATTTGCTTTTCTGACAATTGTTATCATAGAAACCTGGCATATACAATACAGCATTGAGCTGACTGAGAAAGAAATTTATCCAGTTCTGTCTTCGACATTGGCTACTGCAGGTATCAGTTCACAGTAAATATCGATACCTTTCAAGAATGTGGACTTATTCAAATACTCGTTGTGATCATGTAACAGTACCGGTGTATTGATTATAGGCGAGAATCCTATGGCAGGAATACCTAGTTCTCTAACGTACCTACTGTCTGTTCCGCCAGGGAAGATTTGCTGATTCAGTTTCAATTTCCTATAGAAAACACACTTGTAATTATCTTGCAAGACAGTATAACACAATGATAATTATCTCGCAAGACAGTATGACAAGATGTAGGTAAGAAGGAAGTATACAATTACTTACAATTTATCACTAGCATTTTTGAACGCCAGCCAGAATGGATTCGAGTTATTCACGCAGGTGACTTTGATCTGTGGCTCCTTCTGTTCATACTCAATACGTACACCCGATCCTGCTTCCTTACACCATTCGTTCAGCATCTGTTCAAACTTGATAATGTCCACAGTGACAGCGATACGTACATCGAAACACACAACCAATTCCTCAGGTACAACATTGGGCTGTACACCACCCTAGATATTCACCAGAGGTTATAGTATAGATCAACCAACAGATGCTGGTTGTGCAGATGAAAGATCTATCTAATATCTACATGCTCTACTGTATTGCATGTAAAATAAAAAACTAAATAATTGACAAGTACAATGAAATAGAAACATTTTAATAAATTTAATGTAAAGTGTCTTAATAAAGTATTCTTTATTAAATACATAGATATTTGGTTATAGAAATAACAGTTTACCGATGGCCCAATGTGACATTTGATAAACATTGATAGATACTCACCACTAAACCAATCAGTGAACACATGAAAGAAGCAAATGATGATTGATTGACTATATCATGCGACTAGGATGCCGACAATTAGTAATAATTACCTGTAACATTGTCATATTCACAGTTGTCACGTCGCCGATCTTCAGTGTTGGATTGTCCTTTAACTTTTTCTTCTCCTGTGCGCGGAAGTCCATGAACTTGTCGATAATGTAGCGTACTTTCTCACCGGCTGTATTGTCATGCAGCAGTGAGCCGTGCCCCGCTTGTCCAGAGCAATGTATAAACATATCTGCAGCAAGTATTCAAGCTTATATTTCTTTTCAAACCACTTTAGTTCCATAGACAAAAATACAAATTATTTTACTACGTACGCCAAATGGAACGTTCCCCGTT
Source organism: Calosoma granatense (assembly GCA_022063505.1). Classification (NCBI taxonomy): domain Eukaryota; kingdom Metazoa; phylum Arthropoda; class Insecta; order Coleoptera; family Carabidae; genus Calosoma; species Calosoma granatense. Next base: position 749,330 of record JAGJTL010000198.1, on the reverse strand, counting down.
GAAGAAGACGTATTCGTCACTAGCACTGGCCATTCCTTCATCCAAGGAGAAGCCTACATTCAAGTTGCGGAAGTCCTGTGTGTGGACAAATTTCGCCATACCATCTTTACCACCGATTTCTTCATCTACAAGAAGACATACATAGATTTGACATGTTACATGCACGAAATGTGCACTTGCAATGTGTACCTGGCACAAAAGTAAGGTGTAATGTTCGTTTCAATGTGACGCCACGTTGCTTGAGACGTCTCACCGTCTCTAGATACTGTATACCGACGCATTTCATGTCCTGGGTGCCGCGAGCATAGATATTCCCCTCAGCATCCATATGCGCTTCGAATGGTTTGTGTGTCCAACTGTCTTCGTACACGGGCACCACGTCCATATGACTGTTGAGCATGATCGTAGGTAGCTCTGGCTGCGTACCCAGCCATGTCAGCACCACAATAGGTTTACCTGACACCACCTGGTACACCTGCACCGGCAGCTCCAACTCCTTGGCTTGACGTTTCAGAAATTCCACGCATTTATCTTGAAATATACGTAGGTAAGTTTCATTTAACAAGTCTAATAATAGATCTATTTATTCCATTCACAAGATTCATGTTGGGACCACTATATATGTTGTATTTGAAACAATGCGTCTTACATACTATTGTAGGTATATTTTTTTAAAGAATATTGTCAGAAACATTTCAAATTTACAAATGGCAATATACATTATTATTTACATATTTCCAACTCATTTTAATACATGTTCCCAATGTAAAATCACAAAAATACCAAGGTTATGTCAAAAAACAATGACGATAGTTGCACATGTGAATGGATTAATTAAAAAACACAATTACATAATTATGTACTTACCGTAATTGACATTAGGATGGACGGATGGTATTCTCAGATATTCTCTGAAATTGCTCACTGCCTGTTCGTCGAGATTTGACATGTTTGTGTTTTATTTTTAAACTGATGCCGGTATGCACACAATCTAACGTCAGACTAGCGGAAAATACGAATATTATCGATCTGAACAGGCGTGTACAGACAATGAACGTATATTGAAACAGTCACCAGTGCTATAGCCTAATTGAGACTGATTAAACAATAAGCGATGCCCTACTTTATATATATATTGTGCATGGGTTATGAATAATTTTCTACTTAACTCAAGGTGATAACAATGTTTTATCTAGTATTATCTGTATGTTTTGTTTATTTACACAAACATACGTAACCGCATAGCAAAATATGTTTGTCTACATTTCTAAAAATGTATTTACACAGTTATTATACACAGTATTGTATAATTTATTACAATGACAGTTATAGCTACATGGATATAGAAAATGACGTGACAAATATGTCAATATACTTTCAAAATATTGCATCATATTTCACAGTAATTTGAGCTATAAAAAGTATTCTTACCATCAGATTACAGCAACAACTACTTGTTGCATGTTAATTGGCAAATATTTGAATAAAATACTGAAAATCTAGTTTTCAATGATACAGTACAATATATTTTCCTTATTTCTAATCTATTTGCAGTTCATAAATAGTCTAGGATAAGTAGATGCTATTGTTTCTAGTAATTAATGTCTGCAATATGATATATTATTTAATTATTATTTATTTAACTGTAATCAGCTGTCAAATTAGTTCGCAAAAAGTGAGGGCAGCACTATGCAAAGCATTAACTAGCGCGTAATACAAAATTTAACATTTAAACAGCTTAAATCACTAATAACTTAAATTTTTAACATTATAAACTTGATACTCAAGTAAAATATTATATTTATAAGGAAATCATTGCTTTTACAGAATAACTGTCAGTGAATTCTGGTTATATTCAACAGTTTATTCAGAATCAGCTGACTCGAGGCAAATGTATTGATTATTGTGTTGCTATTCAAAAGGAGACGTAGTGTGCAGTGTCAAAATGTTCCATTTGTTGCACTTATTTTTGCTAATCAACGCTGTTTTCGGCGGTGTTTTGATATTATCACCGAAGAAAGTTGACATATCCAGTCTTAGACCATTCGATGAAGAATCTTATCAGTTGCTACGTGATTCTTTCAAGAAAGCAAAGATAATATCATTCAAAATTAATTCAGAACGTATACCCAGTGATTGTGAGCATGTAGCCTTGACGAAATACACTTCATATGTGCCCAATGTGGAATATATGCCGGATAATATAATTGGTAAGTTGTAATATTCGTCTATCTTGTATGAAGCAGGCTGTACAGCTTGTACAGTATTGTACATAAATGTAATATTCTAGTGTTAAACAAAAGTGCCAAACGCAATTGTGATGATATTAAGAAGAAAATCAGAACGTTGGACTTGGACAATCAGAAGAATGTTATTTACTTGATCATCCATGACGGTATTCGAGTGAAGCGGAGTATAGATCTGAATACGGAACTACCGAATAATACAATGACAGAGGAGCCACCGCTTAAGTTAGATGGTGATAAAGTGTTGCCGAAGGATCGGCAGACAATCTCCCCGGATGCACCGGTGTTGTACAGCATGAATGGCAACACTATGTTGTACAGTAGCAAAGCGTTAGTGCTGAAGTTAGCTAACGACTCTAGTTTCTTGCTCGGGCCTGCAATAATGTGCACTACAGATAAACGGGACATGTTCTTAAGGCTCATATGCAATGTACCGCTGGAACAGAAAGTTACTTTAAGATTCAGGTAATAACAAGAAGAAGAGAATGAACCAGTATGTACCATGTGAAATAATACAAATAATTTTATGTAGATTCCCACTAGAAGGCAGTTATTGGTATCTGACGTCAGTTGAAGTGAGATTCCCCGATAAAGAATATAACTTATCGATTGGAAATGAAATCACAGCGCCCAGGTAAAGAAAACTATCAATATGTCAGTACTATGATTGATATTTCATAACAAGACCGTATAATCATTGTATGAACGGTTCTATTTCACAATTTTTTACCCAATAAAGATGAATTTGTAATCTAAACTGACACAAGCCTGTATATGAATGGTTACTTATTGATTCTAGGGCATTTTCTTACCGCTGTGGTGGCAAGACTGTATTCACAGATGGCTCTGTAGTGCTCACTGTATATGATATGCAGGTGCAACCAGAAACTAAAGATGGCCGATTCAGTGACGCGTACAACTGTGTTCCATTTATGACAGCACCGATATGGTCGGGTATATTCGTTACGTCTATCCTCGGTATAGGACTAATTATAGGCCTAGGCGCCTTGGGTAGTATCAAAACAATGGATAAATTCGATAACTCCAAGACAAAACAGTTGACCATCACCGTTATGGGTGAATAGACCTTGAACAGCTGTCATTTTCAATGGATTCTAACCTAATAAATCTTTGAAACTTGCATATCTGCGGAAGAAATGCACCAATGATATGACTGGAATAATTCCATATCGAACCGGAAGTTCAATCATTGCAGAATATTAACTATATTCATATGTAAATTATGCTTGAAATAATACAAAAATCAATGTTTTATTATATTTTTAATAGTATTATATTGTGGTTTATTACAAATAATAAATAAATGTTGTAAATAATACAGTCTGACGCATAAATAACTAACTATAGTACCTTTTAACTTATATCAAGAGTGCCGGGCTGGTGATTTTTGCGTCAGACTGTAGAATATATTCTAATCATCATCCCTGGAGGAATGTATATACGTTAATTGTCACCTCTGGACATGTCATGCACGTTTATTGACTTTATGTACAGTAAGTTGGTAGCCATACCTGGGCTGAATGTGTTATTAATGGCTTATTCACTTGTTTCGGACAGACTGTAATGCTGTAATAAAGTATATACAAGTATATAATATGCACGTGTGTTTAATATTCGTTACTTATGTAGTAAAAATATAGTACAGTTTTTCAACTCTCAAGGAAGAACTTCAACTGGAATATTCACTATTTGTGTATCAGTGTAGCATAAGCTTACCTTTTACCACTTTCTAAACTGTCAATGGTGACTCTGGTTACGTATATCCTAGGTGCAGACAATAACCGCCATGTGAGCGGGTTAAACATTGAACTATGGTATTGCCATTCCAGGGTGACCGCCTGTAAATAATTACCGCCGTAGTTATCTTTACTGTCAGGCATAAATATTACTGGAAAGTAGTTACCTTGAGTTCATTTATTGCTGTAGCTGGTACAACTGTTCTGTATGTCGCACCTGGTTCATGGTATCTACCGTCGTTCAGGGCAAAACGTCCTGAATTAGCTCCAGCACCCTTGCTGGACTCGTCTAATTTAGAGTGTACTATGAACAACAACTGTCCTATCTCGCCACCGTGTACTTTGGATTCATTCGTGTTGGAGATAGTCACAGTTAGTTTATAGTGTCCACCTATGTACAAAATAATTATAAACATACATTACGTACTACAATATATATATATATTTCTTTTTAGAACTCACGACAAAATGGACTAACAGGATTCGTCATCATATACAGAGCTAATGTATCTTTATCTTTGATACGCTTCTGTTTCACCAACATTTGATACCACTTACGGCTGTGGTAACCGAATCTAATACAGTGGTTACCACCTTTTTCGCATTCAAAACATGAACCGTTCTTGAAAGCCTACAACAGAGGGCAAGCCAAAGCATTAAAGCTGAAAATAGTTAGTGGATTCAGTCTAACTCGGACTAAATGTGATTTAGGCAAAGAGTTTTAGACTAACCTCATACGATTCGCAAGTAATAGCCATAAATGCACACTGTGAACTAATACTCTCCGTGAAGAACTCATAGCTACGCACATGGTTGCACCCCAAGAACCGCCGCAACCCCTGCACAAAACTACCCTGCTCCGCGGATATATACTCTACCATGCCTTTACCGCAACCCGGTTGATCTGTGCCACCGTTCGGATAGAAATCTACATGACCAACACGTTCTATGATCCCCAGACCGCCATGGATGAATCCGTTTGCATCCGTATGGATTACGTCCACATATTTAGCTGCTTCCGGCGTTAGACGGACAGGCCGACCGGCTTGTGCAAAATGCGGTTCTGCCGGATCCAAACCGGTAATACGACCCAGTGTCAGATTGAATTGCTATTAACAAGTGTCAAAAGTGGGGTTAATGTTCTCGTATTTAAGATTTAAATGTGTGTATCTTTTAAATTGAAGCTTCTAGAGTAATTTATCGTAGAATGTCACAGATTAAATCAGGTAATATACCTTCTGCAGTGCATAACCAATGTATCCAGACAGGTGAGCGCCTAGGGAATGGCCTATGACATGTACATGGTCCAGTTTCTGCGGTCCAGTCACCCAGCTCACCATCTCCAGCAGATGAGCCATCATAGCGCCTACCAGACGGATGTTTGCAACAGCCTGCGTGTATGGGGGACTGGAGCCGCCGCCCCAGTCAACGACAATCACGGAACAGCGCTCACGTTTCAACAATTCAATGCGCAGTAATTTAATCTATCACAATATACATAACACAGAGACAGAGGTGAGTTACATGTGAATTATTGGTGACAGGAGCTGTGTATATTACCCAAGGTCTATTCCCAGCTTCCAAATATCCATGTGTGATCACATAAATTGGTTCATGCACATTCATTCCAGATTTCTGGACAGTATCATTGTCATCCAAGTTAAACATAAACGGTATCTCTTGATCGTACGATTTGTATAACCAAAACCCGGGACTTATCTAACAGAAAACCACATTATTGAAAACATATACTTCTATTTGGAGAATAGCAAAAACTACAGTTGAAACGTCAAGACATTCCTACCTTCTCTGGATATTCTGGAAACAGGGATACAGGACGATGTTCCGATGTCCATGGAGCAGAAATTGGAAAACATCCATACACTCCGTAACATTTGGTTGCGTTTATTTCTGAAAATCATACAAATACATGCACATCAACTCACACAAATTAGCTATATATACTTACCTTTTCCAATTTTCTGATAATACAATGTATTCGATTCAATATCGTTGCTATGATTCTGATTTTGCACTGCGAGCATAAAGAATGTTTTTAGCAGTAACCCACTGGTACCATTGTTGAAACTCAACATTTTTCTTGCACTATAATCACTTAACCTAACACTTCTTTTTTTCAAGCACTGTCACATGAGAATGCAAGTAAACTAGTAATTGTTTATCGAGCAGACAAATGATGATGCTGTGTGCATGTGCGTGTGTGTGTGTGTGTCTGTCTGCTGACGCACTTAGACACGGATATATTGATAAAAGTATCCTTCCTACATGTACCGTGAAGTTATCAGTGTTATCAAAGTTCGATAGGTCAAATGTCATTTGGAGAAGACGCAATCGGTTATTATGAAAAGCAAATATAGCAACTGGTATACAGAGTGTTACAGAATATTATTTAATATACAGATGTATCCTGATCCTTGACGTTCATTGAGGTAACCTAAAAATGACAGATACAGATTTCATATGAAACATTAAACATTTCATGTTATTATTAAGTGTAAATATATAAATTAATTTAAAAGCTACAATATATATATACCTGATTGCGGAACTTATCTTAAGTTACGGAGCAACCAAAACCTATTCTTCGTGCATGCGCAACACAGTCACCATTACCTGTTGTACAGGTCGTTTTTACAGAACATCCTGTATATAATTATGCACTGAAGTCTATAAAAATATTTTGAAACAAATTATAATATACATGTATGTATGTGTACTGGTGTTGTTTACAACATTCAACTAGACTATATTTTGTCTTGATTATAATTACGCAAACCACAGACAGAAATAAACAATTGAATTATTGATAATTAATTTCCCTCCCGGAATGATAACCCTTTCAGAATATAGATAGGGATTTTTTTAAATGAAATTCAATTTTGCATATTATATATATTTTTTATTTTCTTGCAACTATTACAAATTAAGTAACAGTCGTGGTTTTTTATAATTAATAATATACAATTATTGTTTAATAAATATGAAATACGCGTTTAATTATAAAGAGCTAAAATAAATAATTCCGAAAATATAATACATATTTGAACATTACCTCAAATCTGAGCATGATAATTCGTATATTGATAACAGCCAATTATCAATACAATAATAGGATACAAATAAATGCGACGATTCTCAAAATTCTGCGTCAATTAACTCTGAGAATTAATAGTAATAAAATCATAAACAATATCAAAACAACATTAACTTTATGCTATGTTATGATATGGTTTATGATTTCACAACGATGCTCAGGATGAATTTACGCGTAATTTTATAATCACACGGCAAAAACACATTCTTCAGACAACATAATAACAAGGAATGAGTAACAAATACGTACAATATTAATAACATTCATATTTCATAAAGAAACACGAAACACAAATTCGAAACATCATAGTTTGACAGAAGAACAAATCACACTGAGAAAATTAATGACGGATGAAAGGTCAAGTCACACGATACAAATTACAACACAGACGAAAAGTTTATTAAAATGTTTAAACTGTAATTGTACACTGTGCAATAACAGTTTACATTTCCATGTAAATCATTATTGCAGTATGTGTGATATTTTAATTGAGATTCAATGATTCTAACCTAACATATTAAATAAACCTTCCGTCTGTCATATGAGAAACAGCCTAATTATGAATATTTTTAACTTTGAAAGCGAAAACTCGTGTCAACAATATTAGCGTAAATAATGATTAACCTGAAAAATTGATTTCTCTTTTTTTTTTTGGTTTAATTTAATTTCTAAAACTGGCCGCTACAGGCCCTTACTAGTCGTAACCTTAGCTACTGTATGTTTTTTAAATTATTTTGTATATTCGTTGCATAATTTTAATGTAAATATGTATATTAGTCAATCACATGACATTTTTTTTTCGATAGAATGAACACTATATAAGCAATGTGTCAGTGTGTGTGTGTGTGTGTGTGTCGGTGTGTACGTGTATGTGTATAACAATAAAATTATTTATCATTATTCTCATGTCGAACAGTTATTATTCCATAATATGAATTATTATTAAAAAACGCTCAAACTTCAAAAATGTGAAACAACATTGAACAATAGTAATGTACAATTCTCGAATAAGATATTCATATTTAATATTGCAAGTATTGTACAGTCTAATGTTGTGCTCTCATTATATTATGTGTGTGTAGTCCTCCATATTGGAACTGTCAGTTCAAATTTTTCAACGTATACAACTAGCTTCGTAAATGAAGATATGTGAATTGTGTGACTGTTTCTGAATATTAGTGAATGGTAGCGAAGCAATGTGGCGCATAAGTACACAATCAGAAGCTGAATTACGGAAATATGTACACAGTTAAGTTGAAACGTACAGGTTATGTTGCAAGTTGAATAACATAGTCATATCTAGTTTCAATCATAAATGTCATTTCATACAATACAACTAATTGTTTTATGAAAAGAACTTGATGATATGAAATAGATATTATACAGAGTAATACAGCGATGAAAATATTGATCAAGGAAGACCATATTTAATAGACATTGTAGTTGAACAGTATAGTTTAAGTGACATTCAGAGCAGACATTATGTTTCAACGAAATATGCGTCCTGTTGTGGAACGATTAATAACCAAGTTTTTAATAAAATCGCAGTAGTTTTAGGTAGGAAACATTTGAGCAAAAGTTCTTCAAATAAAAATACATACATTTCGACACATGTTTCGCTGAAAAACTTTTCTGCAAAACGAGTATAAACATACAGATATGAAACTGGAAAAAACTGATAGATCTACATACGATGATGCAATGTATGGATAAATTAAATAAGCGTAGTAATTATTATTTATTAATTACATAACATAAATATTATTAATTTCGAAGATATCAGTGAAGTGTATTATATGTATATGCAATACGTTATTATATTTTGGTTAAACTGTTTGTTTATGCTATTCGCAGTAGCAGTTTTCTATGCAGATTTAGATTAAAAGCAGAACTGACAGATCAATGTATTTGTTAATTAATTATCTTTGATCAATATAACGCGAATGCTTATCACAATTCAATTCAAAAAGACATCCAATTTTTAGGATTTATATACAAAATACTGTTTCATTAAAAGTCTTGTTAACAAACAATAACTAACATATAATAATTGATTAATATTGGACAGCCAATGGGAAATGATAAAACAGATATGAGGACAGGCCACTATATATTCTAACTGTGATTACTTTTAATGAAACAGTAATTTTATTAATATTATTCTTTTAGAAAGCAGCACCTATGTTTATAAAAAGAACAGACATATCAGTCAATCATATGTATTATGTGAATGATTAAGTTTAGTTTCAATAAATAGCATCTGCTGTTTCATCTTTATTAATCATCCGTTGTTTTCACGAGAACATGTAGCAATTTTTATATTCTCTCTCCTAGTCAATTAATTACTTA
>JAGJTL010000198.1:729178-739852 GCA_022063505.1 Calosoma granatense | reverse complement strand
TTTGGGACTTTTTAAATTTTGTTAATGTTGGTAATACATTACTGATATGCTATGAAAACATATGTATATAGAAGATTGAGAATCTAACGTACCTTGTACAGGCAGAAACGAGTAATGCAGTGATATATTAGTTAACAAAAACATATTACAGTTCCCTGGATGTCAGATTCTGCAAGATTATATGGCAAAATTAATGTATAAGGTATTCTTGTTACACAAAACAATGTTTTCTTACAATTAAATGACGTTTGTAATTATATTTGATTAGTTAAGTTCCAGATATGAATAACAGATGGCGTGCAGAATCTGATATCCGACATGACGATAACCTACAAGATCATAAAGACTTGTTGCCAACATAAGAAAACTGAATCTTACATCAGATCACACTTATCTTTAGCGGCGTTACCACGCGGTGTCTTCCCGCCCACCTGTAGACTAACATTCCTCGATTTCTCCAGATTCAACAGCTCCTGGAATAGTTGTTTGACGTTGTGGTTAGTCTTGGCTGACGTTTCCATGAACGAGACGCCCCAAGAGCCGGCCTCGGCTTGGCCTTCGGTCGCAGTCACTTCGCGCAGTTCTGCGCTCTCATCGCACTTATTGCCGACAAGCATCACAGGTATTTGTGTCAAATCGGGGCCTTTCAGTTCCTTGATCAACTGTAAATGTGGCAAAGTGAGGTTAGTGTTTGAATTTGACATTTGCCGTAATAGAATATTACTTTATACACACCATGTGAATACTTTGTTTAGTGTTAAATCTCAATGTACATAGATACATACCTCCCATATGGGGCGCAGTTCCTCCAAACTCTGCCTGCTGGACACACTGTACACGAGAATAAATGCGTGTCCTTTGCTTATAGACAATCTTTGCATGGCTGGGAACTGATGCGAGCCAGTCGTGTCTGTTATTTGTAACGTGCATATGTTTTTATTACAGCTGATCACCTGAAAATATCAACAGACATTGATATATATATGCGATGGATGGATGTATGTAATGTAATGTAATTCACACAAATTAAATAACAAAACAACTGTACTTACATTACACCAAATGTACTAGCACACAAATGAAAGCGAAAACAAAAAGACAGCACTAACAACTGTAAAGAAAAATACAATAACTGGTACATACAGAACAAATAATAAAAGCAAAGAAATAAATACGAAAATTAACGTAGAACACTGAAAACGAAACATGGTTTCATAATTTAAGTATACTTGTAATTAAAGTTAAACGTATAACTTGATATCAAACAATTAAAAATAACATTACTATTCGATGATAATACAGAATGAAATAGCAGAATTAATGTTTCAATGCCTTGTGATAAGAAAATATTGTATTTACATTTATGAACTGTAACTTTAGTTTTTAATATTTGAATCCTACCTATGACAGTAATACTATGTTTATCATAATTGAAGATTACTGGGCAATATTGAATGGATTTACATGTTCATGTGAAACATAATATTACAGCAGTTTGTTGTATGGTTTAAGTGTGAATAAATGTCAGACTAGTATGTCATACCTGTCTATATGTGTCTTCAATCGTAGGTATATAACTTTCTCGGAATGTTCCTTTGACAAATCGTAAGACAAGGGAACTCTTGCCAACACCTCCCGCGCCAAACACAACGACACGATAATCATTACTTTGTTCTGGCATACTGCAAATATTGTATACCGTCGTATTAACAAATAATTTCTAGCAACATTGCTTCGCAACTGTCAAGAATGAGGTTATATCACATACGTCGATAACAACGTAACATTTCGTTTGTGATTCATGTTTTCTACTACATGAGATGGTAGTAATACAATTTCAATTAGTATTTATTGCACGTACAACACAATATTATATGTTTATTACAACAAAAATATGTAAAAAATATGACGTCACAAACTGAATCTAAAAAATACATGTATTGATTGGCCATTTCATAAATGTGTACATGCTCGCCATCTATTTGCTGTGCACCGTATCAAGAGGTCAAATGCGGTTTTTTTTGTATTGTTTAGCTATTAATAACGTAGAAACTAGGGCACTAAAATCACTTAGATATTTCAAAAAGAAAAGCATACATACAACACGGTAGACACAGTAAAAATTAATACTTTAATTCTTGGATTTTAGTAAACGTTAATGATTTATTTTTATTCATTATAATACACAACAAAATACGTTAACAATATAAAAATAAGTAGTACAATTTATTAAAAACTTGATTATAAGAATATATATAACTAGATTGTAATGTTTGTTTTTCAATTGACATATGTCATTTAGAAAATATAACCTCACAAAAAAGACAATTACATTTTACATCACATGTTAATAATAATAAATTAGTATCAATTAAAGCTTATAGCGAATTTCCAAACAATTAAAATACTGATGATCACTTGTTATGAAAGCCATAGTTTATTTTTCTAAAATTATCGTTGATTCTTCAGTAAAACGAACGGAACAGGAACAACAGTTTCAATAATGTAAGAACCATTTTAATAAAAAAAATTAAGAACAATCGCCTCCACCATCAACTAACTTTCTTTCCTGCTCCGAATCTTTCTTGTTTGCATCACCAGAAGCAGTTATATTGCCTCCTCTACTTTGATTATCAATTTTTCTCTGATTCTTCGTGTTACACACACTGATATCTCCACTTTCCTCACTGCGCATTGCAACATCAGATTCTGTTTCTTTATCTCTCACTGTATCATGTTTAACAGTAGTTGTTTCTACATTGGCATTCGCTGTTGCAGTGTCATTTGACAGATGTTCTAACCTCACATTATTTCGTGGTGTATTTTTTATTTGTAAATTATTTTGACCAGTCTGTACGTTAGCTGCGCGAATATTACGTGGTTCGCGATACGGTAATTCTTCTATTCTCTGGTGTGTTAAACGGTAATCAGATAGCGCGGGTGGATTGTGACCAGTGACAGTAAATGAGAACATGTGGAACAAGTTCAACTTAACACTGCCTCTAAACAAGAACGTCAGTATAATGCTAATTAATATGCATAAGAATATTAAAGCCACTGGGAATATGATGATATTAAAAGGCCACGGGATGGCATCTGAAACAAAAAACACAATTACACAACTTGCTAAAATATAGTAATTCGTGTACAGTATAATCAGGAATGCGAATGCGGGATTTAAAGTAGTAAAATGCGAGAAAATATTTATGTTTAGCTTAACATTCTTCTATTATTTAGAATTGTATGACATCTGGTACAATACATATCAACTGGTCGCTGTGTTCTGCCGAATCTAAATGAAAACAGATGCAACAAATTAACACTAAATGGTGTCGAGATAATTAACGAGAGAATTAAACAGATTTTCACTATGATTAACATAAGCATAATTGGTGTAAGCAGTATATTAACACCCCACGGCAAGCTACCTGGAAACAAATAATCAAACACTAGTGACCAGTTCTACCAACAATACTAACATTTAAATGAAAATTTACTAAATATCGTTAGGAATATCATAAATGACAGAACAACGGATAAATTTGGAATGTTTTGATTCAATTCTGGCATACACTAGCACAAAATACTTGATAATTTTAACTAGAAAATATTACATACCGTATATTTGACGACATGTACCGCTAAAGGCACTACCCAACATTAGCAGGGGTCCTTCCACTAAATCAGAGAACATTTCGGACACAACAAGACCCGGAGATATCGTCCAGAAAATATCCTGATAATTTGCTTCGTGATATTTCTTGCAAGCATCTTCTCTGCCTAAAAATCAACATGAAAATGTTAGTAAAACAAACTGAATACACTTACATGAATAAACGTACTAAATACGTTCCAGAAAAACTGCCAGGAATCCAATTTTTCCGGATTACATTGCACAGGCAAGTCTTTATACATGGCTTTGTACGTCATTTTTTCAATTTCAGCTTTCTGTTGTATATAAAATATAGAATTATTAAATGATTTACTTATATCAAATGTCAACTAACCTTATACAGATGTATCCAGGTAAATGCAAAATCGAAAATGACTAAATTAAAAAACAGAAAACACATAACATACCGCCAATAAAAATCAGCGAGAAACATTTGGTAAAGCACATATAAATAAGCACAACATATAACAGTTATAATGCCCTCTTTCGTGAGCAGTACGTTGAGAAATTTATGAAAATAACTTTCTAAAAACTCCTGTACATGTTTATCGGTTGGTTTAGTAAGTAATTCGCTGAGAATTGCATCGATTTTCACTAAATCATCACTCTTATCAAAACCGTTCGCAAAGTTTCTTAACGTTTCAAAATGTTTTGCCTCTATTTTGAAAAACAAATGACCACTGTACATGTCTGCATTGAAGTTGTCTTCATGCACAGCGTTCAGAAGTAGATTAATCGTCCTCTTCAAATAAGCTTGGAACTTTTTTTCCGATAAATCACAATTACAATTCGAAGAGCCTTTATCTCTGGCTTTGTAATAATCATGCAATGGTAACTGTCCATCGGCAAATGTTAAATAATCAGCTGAAGGGCTCATGTCATGGGGATCAACCCAGTCTTCTGGTATTTCTGAATTTATACCATGCACAATACATAACAGCCAAATCTGTAAGGAAAATTCTAACGTACACCTGTTGAAGTATGGTTATAGATTCAAATATCTTACCGGCAAATGCTGAAATATTCGTAAATTCATCGTGTTACTTTAATATTGCTTGCTAGACAGATAAATATAATGTACAATTTTCCTTCTATGATAAAAGGGTGCACCCCCGATATTTGTTTAAGATATTTATTATCTATTTTAGATTACTTAAATCGCAGTAAAGTACACTCATAATTGCCAAATGACAGTTGAAAATTTCTAACCAGTGTATCTCAAACGGTACACAGACAGCATAAAAAAATATTGAAATTTGTAAAACTTGTGTACTATAATACTAATAGATCTATATAATCTATTTTACTGTAATAACTGTTAATCAAAATGTGAAGATTTCAAGCATTTTGTTTATAAAATCTACATCCTAATTGTTTGTTTTGGGTAAACTGGTATAAATTATGACTTGCGCACTAATGCACAACTCTAGTTGTCAATTTGAAGTTTGCTGATACCTAGGTTACAAACAACACGTGTTAAATTTGTAAATTCTACATTAATTTTCTCAAATTTTCACGATGGCTGGACCACGAAAGAAGCGTACGGTTGAACAGAAACCCGATTCCAATAGTTCAGAAAGCGAATCGGAGAATATGGAAGTTGATGGGGTACGTTGAAGCATTTAGTAATATGGTGTAATATTTTCCTAATTAATACTCTGTACAGACTTTAGAAGCGGATTTTGAGGGCCGCAATCCGGATGCATCTGATTTTCATGGCATTCAGCAGTTGCTGAAGCAGTTGTTTTTGAAGGCACATATTAATTTGACTCAGTTAAGTGATATGATTATTGCTCAGCAAGGTATTGGTAGTGTTTTGAAGCAGAGTATGGATGATGACGATGATGACGATGATGATGATGACACTAATTCCAATGATGTATTTGGTATTACAACCATTATCAATTTGACTGCAAATAATGTAAGTTGCTGTAAACATTTTAAACATTCAAAAACATACTGTGACTATATTTGTAGGAGAATGAATGTGTCAAACAGCTATTTGAAACGTTGAAAACACTTGCTCAGAAGCATGCAGCAAAGGAGACTGAAGAACAATTAAACAGTATCTTAACAAATGACAGTAAGAAACTGGGGTTATTGTTAAATGAACGCTTCATCAATATACCAGCGAAAATAGCTGATCCTCTCATGGATTCGTTACAAAATGAAGTCGACAGAATTGCGAAGAAGAATCCGAGTTATAATTTTGATTATCTCCTGATGATTTGCAAAACATATAAACAATTGAACAAGGAGAAAAAAGGTTAGTTATCATTTAAGTATATTCCACTGTTATCTAATATCATTTCATTTCTCTCTCTACTAGACGAGGGTGTTTTATTTATAAATGCCGAAGAGGAGATATTCGCCAAGGCTAGTGACATTAGCTTTGAATTCAGTGTTGCCAATGAAACTGACACAGGTGTGGGCGGTCTATGGACGGAAGATGACAAACAGATGATACCACAACGGCGAGTTCTTGTTATAAATGCACAACAATTCCCTAACATTGTACAGAATGTTAAAAAATTTGTAGCTTGAATATATCTAAGATCTAAACAAAACTAAATTGATTTTTTATTTATGTATCGTTGAAGCTATTTTTATTACACATTTAGAAATTATATTTAACACACCTTGTAATACAGTCGATGGTTCAACCATCAAAATGACAAAGAACCAAACGACTGGTGACATCAGTCAAACATCAAGAATATATTAGTGCTTATATTCTTCTATATTTCATTATTGTTAAATGTATATGATAATAATAATAACCACAATACTGCCTAAAATGCACTAGTGCTTCATTTTAGACAAAACAGGCCGTACGCGACTGGACACAGTTCTGCCACAATTAAAAAAAAATACTACTACAAGTGTCAGAAGAATGTAAAGAGCATTCAATAGTTCAACCAGCGAAATGACAAAGAACTAAATAACTAGTAATTAGTCAAACAGAAACAATACATATGTACAAATTAATACAATAACAATCTAGGTATATTTCATTTTACCCACTGTAGCGTAGGGAATTTTATTTTATGCTATTGGCAACAGTAGCTGTCAACGACTAAACAAATTTGAATCTCAACACCTAAACACACTACAATTTTAACATTTTCACGGTGTTAATATTCGGAATTTTGGTTTAATTATCGATTAAAGATCTCGAAATTTAATTTGTAGATTGAGTTTTGTGAATAAATACGTGGTTTAGGTTATATACATATCGGCGAATTTGTGCGTAACCGGTATCAAAATGAGTCTTCCCAGCAGTAGTACTGGTTCAAATTGTTCTTTGGGTGATAAAACTCATATGAAAGGATTTATAAGTGCTGCTCATGAGTACTACAAAACAAAATCTGAAGAAACTGCGAATATTTTGAGCCGAAAATTACAGGTAGGCAGTGCAAGAATGTCTAGAATTATTTCTCGTGAGCTCACGTAGTCAAATTGTCAAAATTCGAAGTAGATACAGACGAGGCTATGTGGTAATGAACATAATGTTGTTGTAGTTACTTGGTGTTTCACTGGAGGCCAGTGTATTTGATCCTGAGAGCAGTGTTGTAGCTGAGTTCTTTGTGTCCCTGCATGAGTTGATGCGTGGGCTCGATTCTCGGTCTCCTCTAGTGTGGTATGGAGCAGCAGTATTACAGCAAGCTTGCAGGAATCCTGCAGCTCAGAAAGCTCTCATACACACATACCAGTTCCTGCCGATATTGTCAAAGCTTTTGGGTGATCATTTAACTCGGGATAAAAAACGAAAACTCTTGTGTCTGATGCAGGTTAGTTTCTGACATAACTACGCGTGTTCTATTTGTGAATATTTTGTCGGTTTTTGCAGGAACTAACGTATGGTATAAATATTTCGTGGCAAATCTCATTTCTACCACAACTTTTAGCTACATTAACACGTTGGATTCAGTCAGGTGAAGAAGGCATAACACCGTTAGCGTTGGGTGTTCTGCTTAATTTGTGCCACAAAAATTTACCTGTAATTTATACATTAATGCGAACAATTAATACAAAACAATTTCTGAGAACGGTACTGGCTATGAAGGTAGATATCATCATTGCGTCACATGAATTTTGACATGATTAATAACCATTGTTCTATATTAGTATTGAGAATGTCTAGTAATAGATATATTACTGTTTAGAATCCATCCACAGAAGTGCAAGTATGTAAATTACTCATAATTTTGGAACACACAAATGGCAAGGTTCCACAAGAAGACATTTTGAATTTTGTCACAGTCACATTTCGCACTATAGTAGAGGCATACGAATGTAAAGATCTGATGCGTTTAAGACATATTGTGGAGTTTTTCCTTGAAGTTCAAAACCAGGCGAATCATCTAGATGCTGTTACAATGTACGAGAATTATCACAATGATGTACAGCGAATATTGGATGTAAGTATATGAGTAATTCTGTATATTTAGGATAGCTCTTGCAATTCTTGTTGCTTTTAGGCAATTGAGAAGAATGTATCTACATCAACCACTAGTATACACGCACAAATGGGTGATCCACTAGATTTAGAGTGTATGTCCCTGCTGTTTGATTTCTTCCGTGCACTGATAGACCTGAAGATCATATGTCTGTATCCGCTGTACCCGCGTATCGTACGACTTGCACTGTCTTGGATACAAACAGAGTGTATAGCGTCCCGCGCGCTGTCCGTATTGTCTAGTGCCCTGCTTCAGAACGTGGAAACAGTCCGTGAACCTATCCAGAACGGATCCACTGTTCTCATTCACATTCTGGATACAATGCCAGTGTCTAGTGAAACCAATACGATATCTAATGATAGTGCACAGAAAATAACAGCTTTACTTCATCTACTTAGAAGTTTAGTCTCCCTCCAGGACCGTACCGAGCCCAAAAACAAACTCATCTCAGCCCTGGAAGTACAGAATACGGCTCTGAAATTATTCGATCCACTCTTAAACTCCACAGATCAAACAGCACTGTCTAGTGATCTAGTTGACATGTTTCTCTATGCAGTTGGGCTTGTATGTGAGCTGGCAAACCATTCGGACACTTACAGAACCGGATTGAAACAGCTTTTGAGTCAGAAACAGGTGCAGGCTGTTCTGGCACGGGCGTTTTTCGCTCAGAAAGTTGAGAATAAAGCACTCATGTTTCAAATCTCCCGTGTACATGGATTTCCTGTGAAGGAAGTTGCTAAAATCATGGATGAGATACAACCGCGTGGGATCCAAGACAGCGGTGATAGACAGCAAGGTCAACAAGTGTATCAGATGTTCGGTGATGGTTCGTTCTTTGCTCCGATCATGTCCGGAGCACAGGTGGAACAAATAGATCAGGTAAGGCTGTTAGTGTTTAGTACAGTCCTGATCAGTATGTATATTATTGTCAATGTTTAGCTCATACAACGTTTGAAACACGCTGCCGCATCGAATCAACTCATGAACGTTGCTACTTCGGAAGTAATGGAGCTGTACGAGTATAAACTGGCGTCGTTGGGGCACGGAGAGCGAGTGGCACAGGCTAGTTTGGAGGCAGCGGCTCAACACGCAGTACATCTGCAACATCGTGTAGCTCAGTGCTCAACCGAGCTCAGTCGGTTGCACCAACTGCTGTACCACACGCAGCAACAACAGGAACAAGCAGAACGACAGCTAGCGAGCTGTCAAGAACAGGTGCAGAGCGTCAGTGCACGATTAACAAAGGAACAAGTAAGTATTACCAGCTCACACTGCTATTAGCTGTTGGTTCATAATGATTACTAGCTGTTAAATATGTTTTACTAGCAATTAAATATATTTGATAGTAATATCTCAATGATTAATGTCATAATGAGTACTAACTGTTAAATATATTTCGCTACTGCCGGGACAAAAGGTCATAAGTCTGTTTTTTTATCAATATTGCTCTTGGATCAAATTTGAAGTCCCCACGTGAAATCTAAAGTTTATTTAATTAATTTTATACGTTATTCCTAAAGTATTATTATGAAGGAAAATATTAATGAACAAATTGCAGTAAAAAATATGTATATTTTATATAGTACATTTTTTAAATTTGTTAATATTTTATACTTATTACCTTTTGTCCCGGCAGTAGCGATTTGATAGTAGAGAATAATAAACCGACAAATGAGAATATATATTTGTACAGGTGCGGAATAAGGAACTAACTAAAGACATTACCGACAAGGAACAAACTATACAGACACACTTACAGTTTATTCAAACACTCGAAACGAAACACAATGAAGCTGTACAGAATAACGCTTACTTGACGAAAAAGTACGAAGATCAAGTGTCGAAGAATATGGCACTCGTGAAAGCCTCGGCAACTATTGAAACAAACGCTAAAGGGCTGCAGAGCACATTAAATGAGCGATCAGCTGAACTAGCTTCTTATAAACAACAAGTCGAGACCAGCATGAGACAGATACATGACTTGGAAGAGCTACGTAAACAACACGAAGCGGTAATTGCGAACCGGGACAAAGAATTAGCCGACACGCACAAGGAACTAGCGGAACGAAAGAAGATACTTGAAACTATTACACGTTTAACTACAAAAGCGTAGCACATGATTGCAGCAGTTGAAGAACTAAATTTAAATCATAGTAATGTGAAATTTTATCAATGTCCGACAGATGTTTTACAAATTTTAATAATAACTTTGGCCTGCAATACATTATGAACAATTTATAATTTTTTTGCAATTGATGATTGAAAAATTAAAGACTGATTTGTTTTTAATTTGAGTACATTTGTATAAATTTTATCAGTAGATATTGTTTGCTTTTGAATATGCATTTGTAAATGTATTGGGAATAGACTTATTGTGAATTCGCCTTCATGAGTTGCTCAAATCTACAGACAATAAATATTTTATACAAAGCAAATGATAGAATATATGTATGTATTGTATAAAAATCACAATATTACAGAAATAATCATGTTTTATTAAAAATATATTATGAAATATAATATTTCTTTTACATATATATA
>JAGJTL010000198.1:657093-684761 GCA_022063505.1 Calosoma granatense | reverse complement strand
TTTACATCTAGGGGATTTTATTTCTGTTCTGGTGACAAGCTAGTATTTTGACGTATGAATTTAAATAAATACCAATGTCTTATGTTATTATTTAAATAAATCAATATTTTTTCCATGTGAATTACGCAATACAAAATCATATTTATGATTTATGATAGAAATTTGTTAAAACATTGATAATTAAACAAAAAATGACAGCTTCTTCCCCCACCAGTTCCCAAAATAATTACAGAAGATTTTAGCTTATGGACTTTTGACGTATTTTCTAATAACAGGTGTAGTGTCTAATGCCGTGTAATGTTCTTTATTTTAATTGATGAAGTAACCTGTTGTAATCAATATTTAAATTACCTTCATTTGAATGTAAAATTATTTTGTGACAGTTTGGATTAGAAATAATTGTTCATTAATATGCATACTTGGTGATTGAAATGAAATAGAAATATTAAAATATATTAAATTATAATGAAGGCCAAGTTGTGTGATGTTTTGCGTGAACATATATTCAAAACAAACGTGCTGAAGATTATTGATTTTTTTGCGTGAAATATCTGTGACAGCTCGGCAAACGCAACATGTCACAAACTTCATCGTCAGCAACTAATCTTACAAGAATTCTACCAAAGAATGGCCAGTTAATTTGCGAGGAAAAACCAGAATTGATTATGTGCAAACCACGTTTGATTCCGTTGAAAAGTTTAACGTTGCAGAAGTTGGAGAATATGCAGAGAGAAATTAAGACAACGTTGACAGATGCGAGTAATGCAAAGTAGAAATGTTGTGAAGTGTGTTTCAGTGTAAATTCACTAATTAAATATATTTGGTTATTATTATTTGTTGTTGTTGTTGTTTCTGTGTGATTAATCATGAGTGTTGGACCACTAGTTACGGAGATTGTGTTTGCGTTTATTTTGGCTGCGAGTATACTCTATCGATATGGGAATTGGTTTAGACATCATATCTTTGTCACGTTATCTGTACTATTAGCGTGGTATTTTAGTTTCTTGATTATATTTGTGCTGCCTCTGGATGTTAGTTCTGTAAGTATTTATAGAGTAGCACTCAGTTTTATTCTTCACTTAAACTAGAATATACATTCTTCTATACTTTACTATTAAATCTAGATATCTCAATATAAGTAGGTAATATTAGACACTAGACTTACTACTCTATATTTTCCTTTATTAAATCATAATCAGATTTACAGTAACAAATTAGAAAATAGCATAGTAATACCTATTAGTGTTTAACTAGTAAGATATAAATTAGACAGATGACAGTTCTAGATGTGTATTTATAGAATAAATGTTTCTAGACTGTCTTCCGACAATGTATGGAAGACAATATACCCGAGAATATAAACAGCAGTATCAATGCAACCAGTGTACCCGCACGGTGTGTGGAACCGTGGAGTTATGTATCAGATTCAGTGTTTCCAAATTTGTGGAGAATAGTTTACTGGTCGTCACAGTGTCTGACATGGTAACTTTAACCGTAATTCATATTTAACTGTCACCTATCGTTAGAAGTTAGCGATAGATGTACAGAATAGCCCCGATTAGATCAGTAGAAAATGTACAAAACTCTATTGGTAACTTTTGCTTAAGGTTGGTAATGCCAATGATGCAGTCGTACATCAAAGCAGGTGACTTTACCGTCCGAGGTAAACTAAAGTCAGCCCTGATAGACAACGCCATCTATTATGGATCGTATCTATTCATCTGTGGAATATTATTAATTTATTTAGCGTTGAAACCCGGCATACATCTGGATGGGTAAATAAAAACAAATATAATAAAGAAAGAATTATTCAATTTTGACACTTCCATTGCAGACAACAGATTAAAGCTATCGCTTCCTCAGCTAGTAACACTTGGGGCTTATTTCTCCTCGTGTTACTCCTCGGCTACGCCCTCGTGGAGATCCCCAGGAGTTTATGGAACAGTTCCAAGCAAGGATATGTTCTTAATAATAGTTATTTCAAGGCAGCTAAACTAAGGTAATGTGATTAATCTGAACAAGACTTGTGATTGTTAAAGAATACTTTCAGTTCTGATAAATGCGAAGCAGAGGAAACTGTTGATGATGTCCTGGAGTCACTACAAGCAGTCTCCATGGCTGTGCATCCTGGACATCCACTGCATGAACACTTGGAGACCATTCTGCAGAAAGTGCCGACGGAACTGCGGGATAGGATGAGTCGCAGGCAACTACCTGAAGACACACCAACAGATGCACCAAGTGACAAAGCATTGATCAGGCTTCATCGACAGGTAACATCTGTTCTGTATTAAAAAGTGTATTCTTTGCTAACTAAAAATATATCAGTTGCCGTTTCTGTAAGTAAAACTTTAGACAATATTTTCTCATTTTGTTAATCTGTCATTTTGTTAGGTTATAAAATCATTACAAACACTGCAACGAACTGAAACACAATGGAATATTTTAGTAGAGAAAATCTTCGATTTAGAAGATATCCACAAGAATCAAGTATCACGAGATAGAAGATTCAAGCATACATTTCAGAAACAGCGTGGTACTTTTATGAAAGTATTTTATAATCCAACAATAGGTATATAGAATTAGATGATTCTTTCTCTCTGTGTGTGTGTTAGTGAAGAAAGTGTTTGGTTACAGAATGGTATTGCAAATGTGTGATACACAGTTATATCCAGAAACTATTGGCTGTTGTCTGTGGAGTGTTGAGTCTGAGTGTAGTCTGGTCTGAAGTGACGTTTTTTAATAAAGACCCTGTACTATCAATATTTGCTAATATAGTCAATGTATCCAAACGTCAGTACGAGTATTTAACTATAGAGGTAAGTGATTCTGAAATATTTACCAGGTTTCCTGAACGTGAGTTCAATTAGGTCTGTGAATGAAAATTCCTAGAATATTAAAGCGAAATTATCTGTTGTTATTACATTAATGCTACCTCGGGCAACTGGGATATAGCGTGATGTTGCCTCTTTTCATAACATTAATGCTACGCGGACAGATTCAATATTGCGTGAAATTTTAATTCGTGGATTTAAGTTGAACCCACGTAGTGTCATATGAAATATTTGTTTACAGATATTTTCCACAGTAATCATAGCATACCTCTGCTTTTGTGCATATTCAACAGTCCTCAAAATCCGCGTCCTCAATCTATATTACCTAGCACCACACCATCAGACCAATGAATACAGTTTAATATTCTCTGGTATGATGTTGTGTCGCCTGACCCCACCTATGTGTTTGAATTTCCTCGGTTTGATTCATATGGACAGTCACATTATCAAGAACAAAGTCATGGAGACACATTATACCCAGGTATGTTTCAAATACCAGCCTGTCAAAATACTTGTATAATCATATATACAAACTGTCAAAATCTCATATTGTTACGCAATGGTTTGTGTGTTTTTTAGGTTATGGGACATATGGATGTGATTTCTATTATCTCGGATGGATTTAATATTTATTTTCCAATGATGATACTAGCATTGTGTTTGGCTACGTACTTTAGCGTCGGCTCCAGGCTGCTGTCAATGCTTGGGTTTCAACAGTTTGTTGGGGATGATGAACTGACAACTGATTTAGTAGACGAGGGACGTGAATTGATTAAACGAGGTAAGAACTATCATCATTCATTACTTCTTAAAGTATCAGCAGTCTCTCGGAATGTGTTCATTGTTGTTTAATTTAGAAAAACGAAGAAGGCAACGAGCAGAAGAATCAGTGACTCGCAGAAGAGAATTACAAGAACGATTTAATTCCGGTTCAGGTAACAGATACCGTACAATGCGGCATAGTACAGATACAGGTAAGAATTTCTGTGCGGCGATTTCAATTAAATATAACCTCAAATCTGTTTGACAGTTCGTCCACATAGAGATGAATCCAGAGATCCTTCTCGTGCAGGCTTGCTCCATTCAGCTGAACCGCTGGATTATTATGCAGGCACGCGTTTCACCTCAGATGAAATTGATACCAGGTTACCCAGCGGTAAGTAATGTGATACCGGTTATACAAGTGTTTCACTTCACACTACGCGGTTACTATTTAATACTTTGTAACATAATACCAGTTGTTACAAATCATGTAATGGTGATACTGATTGTATTTGATTATTCTACTCCAATTAACAGAACTTGTGCTTGAATAAATAATGTTTTTACTTTGACTGACAGCGCTAACGTGGTATGTTTTTGAACTATGTTCCAGGCGATACAATGAATGATATTGATGCAAGGTTCGGTGCTAGTACACGAGATATGATTAACGAACGATACAACAGCGAACGTAATGTTACGAATGCAGGATACCAGTTTGACGATAGCTACGAGGTGTTCCGCAGTGGACGTGTAGGGCCCCCGCCCCGTGGCATATTCGATGATGTATAATTAGTATTTGGACTGTTGGATATGAGTTTATAAATATACAGGGCGATACATATTTACTTTAATCAACATCTCAATATTTTCTCTTTAAACTTCTATAGAATAAAACCTCTAAAGTAAAGATTTAGAATATATAATTTAACATATTTTGATACAACAATCGCCCTGTATATTAGCTAACTGTGTAAACGAACTTCATAAATAAAAATATACACTGTTATTGAGAAATGTACGGACGGAATATTGTTGAGCATTTTTACACATCCGCGGACATTTTGTAATCGAATAGTAATTCTATGTTAAGGTTTGTTATATGCATGAAAAGGGCCTAAGGCAGAGAATGTTAGTAATAAGTCGCATAGTCAAAAATCATAACCTAGAAGAATGATTATTTTCCATAATCTGTCATTTCTATAATATAATAAGAATTTAGCACAAATCATTCGTTTAATCACGCTTATGAAATATACCTCTAACAATGTAACGTAATATTTAGATATGTTGTAATTAATAATATAATCAGTCTGTTTTGACAGGTGGTGAGCCGGGAATTTGATAAAGGTTTAGTGTTAAACAGTAACTAGTCCTATAAGTGTATACTGTCATTAGCAGATACTGGTATCCATTTATAGCTATTAAATACTACTCTAAATACGTATAAATTAATACCAGAATAATTTAGTTAATTGTTGGTACGTTTTTGTATAAAGTGAGGTTAGTGTATGTGTCACATTGTTAATTGTTATTTAAATTGTGTTGTGTTTCGGTTATATTATGAATCTGTTTAGTAAATAAATACGTATTGGTTTTAAATATAAGTGTTGAATAAAAGTTCAGCATAAATACAAGCATGTACAATGTATATATGTCATTTTAGATGAGAACGTTTACTTGTAAATCATTGTATATGTTTTATGTTCTGTTAATTAAAGTATCGATTAAGTTTCATATAGTGTAATTATGATTTGTTGTTTGAATATTATAGTGCATTAAATAGAACATAATTTTAACAAGCATTATATGAATATTTTATTGATTTCATCACATATTCTTACAGAAGTACGTACAACAGTCCCTATAGACTTATAGATAAAATACTTCATGTCCAGTTATATAAACGAATGTTAAATATACCTTGTTCATATTACAATAAATAAATTGTCAAATGATTTATTTATTTGTAATACAATGTATTTTCATTTAACATTATTCGTTTTAGATAGCTGAACACGTATATATTTAACAAAGAAATCAATATATTTGTATTGCACTTATTAAAAATAGTATATAATATATTGCTGTGTTTGTCTCTTGCGTATTTTTGATAAAATCTACGTGTTTAATATTAAAATGTAATTCGTTATTTTCGTGTGTAAGCAAAGTTGCTTTTTTAGGAACACAAAATATCTTATTTTGTACTTAATTTGTAATAATTATTTGAAGAGCGTGAGACGTTTAAAAATATCAAGAGAAATTCACAAAACTAATTAGAATTTGTGAATTTACCTGAAATGTACTAGAATCTGTGTTTGTAATTTAACAGTGCCAGTTTGTTTGTTAAATACGAGGACATTAACCTTAGTTTTTGATTTTAATTTGAGATTTGAAATTGAGGTAAGTGTTTTTTCTTTGTAGTTTGATGTTATTGAATTACAAACACAAATTGTTCAATCACACTATAAACCTGGACGAAAGCAAATTAGCTAACTATGCGTAATAGATAATATAAAATGTGATAATGGCAAGAATAAAAAACGCTAATGTGTATGCAATAGTTATTCGTACAATTTTCTTATGTTCCGATATTCTTAACCTAACTTTCTCGCTGTCAATATCGTCATCTTCTTTCAGTAATAACGGTTCAAGTATCGGGAAACTTCTAGCAATTCTGACATCTTCTAAACTACGAACTTTCGAATGTTTTAATTCTTTTTCAACACGTTTGCGTGACAGTAGAATTTCCTCTAATTCATGTACGGATAATGACGACAGGTTAAACATATGTTCACGTTCGCGTTTCTTAAATTTTACCGGTGTGATTCTATCTAAATCCAAATTACTTGCCCATATTTTACCAAACTTCTTCTTCCTACTGGGAATATGTGATATTCTATTTGACATTTCCTCATAACGCTTAACCTCAAAATACTGTTCGTATGCATCTGTCGCGTTGACTCGAATCAACGGCACGTAATCTCTGTATGAACAATTGTTTTTCTCTGCATTTTCAAAACATTTCGCCCGAAATGCAGCAACGTTAATATCGAAATCATACTGAACATATAGATTTTTCAACACGGCATTATATTCAATGGTTTTCTTGACTTCAAATATTGAAAGATGTGGAAGTTTCAATTGATTTTGTGTTCTGACATAATCCTGTTCATCAAAATAATATCCACAGACCAACGCATTGTTTTCAAGTTGTGTATAATCGAGTAAATTCTTCATAACTCCATTTAGTGGTCGGTTATATTTAAAATACAAATCACTATAAACTATAGGGTTATGTACCTGTGAAAAACTATCATGGACACTTTCAAAGTTCATGTTTGACGGTAGTGGAACACTATATCGAAATTCAGTGCAGACTTTTTCACCTTTCCGTTCGCGTTTGCGTACATCTATACTATCAGTGGATCGAAAGATTGGTTCGGGTGATTTTTTACCTGACATTAGTCGAAAGAATTTGTTGTTTTTGAAGAAATCCGCTTTGGACTGTCGCTGTTTCTTGCCGAGGTTGTTCTTGGATGTTGTCGCGAGTGAGTGGATGTTCTCCTCGCTGAAATGATAGGGGTATTGAGCGAATCTGGCGTGTGCATTCATGTTGGCACCCCTGGCCACTGGTTTTGGATGTTTACGTTGCTTTGGTGAATGGTGACGTTGTTGCCGTCGTTGTGATGGTGACACACACGCGCTTTGAAGTCAGTACTCGCTGCCCAGCAGTATTGGTTGTTTTTCTTCTAACTTCTGCAGGTCGTACAATACCTGCGGTGATACAACAGTGCAACATAACCTCTCTAGTGACATTTCTCTTTGTTATTACCTCTAATATACTGGCCATACTCCATGCCTGGGTCCTACAGCTGCCCGCGCAATACTTGCCATCAGCATTTGTTAGTTCAGGCAAGCCTCGCCAGGTGGATGTTTGTAATTCTGTGAAATGTCTGGACAGAATGGCTTTTGTACTCGCTACAGTGCGTCTCAGTTCTCCATTCTCAATGGAGAAATGCAGTCTGGCTCTTAAGAAATAGCCCAGCGGCCATAGCCATTCCTGTACGGAGGATTCATAACATAATTGGACTTTAAACTAAATGATTGCCAGTTGTACTTACAGGGCCTTGATGATAGTTAAAACCATGAGCAACTTTTGGGTCATTCGAGTCATTGGAATTGTCGTAATCACCGCAGTAAGCCCAATCTTTTGGATCCAATGTTTTCATGCCCAGAGGACCTAGCAGAAGTTCTTCAACTTTCTTCAAAGCTATCCACGCATGTTGAGGATTAAACAATTCAGGTGCCTAGACAATCAACATGTAAATAATCATTTAAATCAAGAGTGTACTACTATGAGACTTACAGCAACCATAGCTATAGGAAAGTTGCATCTGAGCTGGTAATCAGACCACTGTTGACTGGCTCCAAAACAATCTTTGTACATACCCCGTCTATGTACCAAATCAGGTCGCTTCTCACAAGGAACAGGCACTGTATTTATCCAGAAACATTTCTCGAAATTGTTCTGTATCTTCTCTGCCCACTGTCTAATTACAAATAATAAATAATTGTTCAATATGGTTTATCAAAAGTTTGACATTGTTAATAGTACAAATTTGAATACATAATGTATGGTTTATGAAAAGACTAAAGCCCGTTATTGCCAGGAACAAAACAAGCGCTTGTTTTTCCAAGCAAAAATCAAGCGGCTTGAATTGTGGCCGGCGGCTTTTGCTAGAAAATGCATTCAAGCCGCTTGTTTTCTGGCTGACACTTTCGGCTGTTCGGTAATTTAGCCACCTTCTTGTGAAACCCGGTTAATAAAAAGTTGCCAGTGTAATTATTCAAGAAACTAATGAGCCCACCTTCATCTTCCGTCGATAGTTTCAATTTTTTTCGTAATTTGTTGCTTAATATATATACACTTCTTGGTTATACATATCTCGAACTGTCAAAAAACAAGTCGCTTGAAAAGAATGAACCGCTTGATTGAATCAAGCGGCTTGTTTTGTTCCTGGCAATAACGGGCTTAATTTGAATACACAGTGTGTCTTACTTGTAAGTCCAATTTGTTAAACTACCGTCCCGGTGTTTGCGCTGCACGCCCTCGTACGGATACTTATTCTGCACGTGCATCTCTGCCAGCCAGTTCAGTGTGGATTTGCACAGTGCAACCAGCTCAACCGCTGAACCGTCACGTGGTGTGGCTGGTTTGCCGCGGTTACCAGCTTTCTCCGAGCTGCCCATCTTGTCCATCCATGTACCACAGTTCGACTCATTGCCACCGAACACGAATCCCGTTTCTGGATGGATTCCAATCTGGTTACTAAAGCCTCTGTCGCTCATATGTGCATCGATGGAACGGCCTGCGTTCCTTTCGCGGAACACAAGGCCTTGGAAGTGTATGTTTAATGCTTCCTGTATCACATCGTGCAGCGGTTGATCCTAAAACAACTCGCATTTGTGAAGGTTTGTTCATATTTTGCCAGGATTGGTACTTACAACTTTGCCCGGCTCAAGTGCAGGTGAATCATCCGTTGGATACAGTCTGGATACTTTATCTGTCAGGATATGAACGCCGTTTGGTACTTCTTTGACATAATTTTGGATACAGTACAACCACCACCAAATAGCGTCTCGACAATTATATCTACAAAACAACAATCAACAAACAGTACTACAGTATGGTGTATCTAGTTTCATTTTGAGGATATGACCTGTCAAAATGCAACAAATTTCTAAATCTGCGATTATTTACCTTGCATTTTTACCACCGTCTAGTAGATTAGGTATTAAGCCGTGTCTCAAGCAAGCTGCATAACCCAGGATATGAAAACGTGCTTCGCTGTACCGGCCTGTCAAAATGAACAAACCCCGCAGTGTAATGAATGTATCCCTGCCCCAACTTCGCATGTAACCAACAGCAAAGTGTGGTAGACCTACACACACACAATCCTAGTTTAAAATCATAGAAGTAAATCCACAACAGAATATTTTACCAGCTGACAATGTAAGACTAGCTTGTTCTAATTCACCACGATCGTTTTTCCACCGATCTGGCAATGGTGGATTCAAGTTTGGTGAGAGAATTGGCAACCCTGCACTTTTAATGACAGCTCCACATTGTACAGAGCCAAGAGCGAGGCCACGGACGAAAGCTGAACCTTGTTTTACAAAACTGTAACAGATATTAAATGAATTGCAATGGATATATTTATTTAAAGAGTGGTGCTTACTCTCCCATCAGAGTGTAACATTGTTCAATCAGTAACAAGTAAGTGCCAGTTACTATTACATCAAAGTAACACGGAATAAGATATCGTGGGATTTCTTTCAAGAATTTCAGATTGTTTTCCAACCATTGCCCAAGTTCTACAGTGCCTTGATCAACTTTTAAACGTTGCCAGATGTAATCTAGAACATAATGACACTTAGTATATGGTAAATTAAGTAATTCAGGTATAATTTACCAATCATCCAATTACCATCCCGTAAATTATTGCACATGGGATGGCCCAGATCATTGTTAGGCCTGATCGTAGCCAGCAGGGATATAAAACCTATAAAAATATACTAATTTGTACACAACTTTAGCTGCTAAGAATGTACAGTGTTACAGTTTTATTAAATATATTATTAATTACTTTGTTTTCAATTACAATATTTATTTTAAATAGCTACATGTTTCGACACATTGTGTCATCTTCATTCTAGATATTTAAAATAAATATTGTGATTGAAAACAAAGTAATTAATAATATATTTAATATGTATACTAACTATCACAATGTAAATGAAGAAACAATTATATATTTGTTACAGTTTTACTCGAGCAGGTCGTATGTTTCAATATTCCAGGAGATTTAAACAATCTAACGTTTGTTTTTCCGTAAAGATAGATAAAAAAACATACCCTGTAGCCCACAATACACGAGTGGACCGAAGTTAGGAATGTTATACACCCCCAAACCCTTGCCATCGTCACGCTCCTCCTCGTCACATCGGTATACAGCTCTGTTTAAAGCTACCAAATCCATACGACCAACAATGTTCATCAACGTCTGATCCAAACTAACTGGATTAGCAAAACTAGTGATTAATTCGCGTAGCTTTGTAATAGAATCCAGTACATTCTTTTGTAGTTTAACTCTGAAATACACATGGCAACGAGAGGCATAGACATGCTCGTTTAGTAATAAATAAATATGTTTATACTGTAATTTTAGACAGAAATTATAGTGACAGATTAGTGGATTTTCGTTAGAAAGTTTAGTAAGACAGACTTACCGAATAGCTACTACACTGCCTGGCTTGAAATTCTTGAATTTCAGCTGTAAAATATTCGGATCACCTGAATCAACTTGATCGAATACTTCTGATTGGTTCAGTTGGATATTTTCTTTTATATCCACTTGATATTCTGCCAGACCGTGGATCCATTTCTCGTCTTTCACAAAATTCTTATGTTCTGCATATCTCGAACCACCCGATCTAAAAAAAACATGGTTAGTTAAATGGAGGTTATATGTCATGGAAGTAAAGATCAAAATCTATGCTCACTTAGCTGATTTGTGAGACAAACTAGCTTCTAAAACAATTTCTTCCAACACTCCTTCTACTTTCAACGGTTTAATCTCACGCTGATAATTAGCACTGTTCTGATTAGGATGAGAGAACGCAGTAAACGCAACTAGAATAACACTTTGATGTGATTCAGGACAG
Source organism: Calosoma granatense (assembly GCA_022063505.1). NCBI lineage: Eukaryota > Metazoa > Arthropoda > Insecta > Coleoptera > Carabidae > Calosoma > Calosoma granatense. Next base: position 673,437 of record JAGJTL010000198.1, on the reverse strand, counting down.
TGTCTAGTGACAGCTACAATATCTTGATCCATCTGGTCTACGAATACCTACGGAAGAACAAGAAATTAAACATATTTATTAACAATATTCCACTGTAGCTCTTAGATTATATATTTACTTGGCTGTATCCTTCCATTCCTAGGTAAAAATGTAACTTATTAAGTGCGTTTTTAGCTGCGATGATTCCAGACTTAACGCTTACATATTTAACACTTTCGTTCACTTGTTTCTCGCTATCCATCCATTCAGTGTATTCTCTGGTTTCGTCAACAACGTGTATCTGTCAATAAGTTGAAACTTGCAGGTACAATATTATTTAGAACACATTTGACATTTGAGGTTATATTCGTAGAATTTAAGAATTGAATACAATAGATGTTAAACTTACGTGACATTTGAGGTTATATTCGCAGAACTTAAGAATGGAAGCAGTGGTTAAACTTACATGATGTGGTACTAGTTCATCATAACCGCGGTTAGAACCGCTCGCACAGCATGCCATACTAACTAGAGCGGCACTTGGTAACAGGTCGAATACAGAACGTTTAGTGATGGGACTGGGATTGTCATGAGTCAAGTCCATGAACAACGCGTGTGCTACAGAGGGCACTAGTGGACGTATACTTGGTTGATAGAAACCACCAACAGGAACACCCCCATAGCGGTACACCAGTCGGCCTTCTTCGTGTGAATCCCAGGCAGACATTGCCTCTAACAAGAGTAACAGCATCTTGTTTAGTAATTCAACATAACCTACATTTCCTATAAGTTTGCATACCGCGAATTAAAGAGGTTATTCCCAAACGATTAACGAATATATTATCTTTCTGATCCGAGTTTGTAAACAGCTCAGCGACAACGTATAAATCCGGTCGAATTTTCCTTGCACAATCCAACATGTACTCGGCTACCTGTCATATATAGTTTTACTTACTATTGTATACGATTATAGACCTTACGTGTTACTTACAGCGATCGGTGTTGAATGACAGTTGTCTAAACGTACACCGTCGAAAATTTTAGCTGTTTGTTCTACATAAGTCTGCATGTGTTTCCATAAAAATGGGCAGTCTTCTGGTTGTTCGCCGTATCTGATAAAATAAATCAAGAAAATGTACGCCCGCAAGGTAGGCAACTTGCAACACACAAGAGTTGTGTTGGTTGCATATGTATCAGGCGCAATAAATTGTCAAATTACCTCAGTTTAACACTATCACCCCAAGCTATTAGCTCTCGACGGATGTATACATTGGAATCAGCTGCTGCGAAGTTCTTCAGCGGATCTGCATTCATCACCCAACCGTTATGGGCCATCAGAAATTTACCATCCGGCCCGTACATAAGTTGTTCATACTCTGCTAAGCTTGCAGGCATACCGTGATCCGTGAAGTACCTAAATTTCAATCAAATACATCATTGAATATTCAATTAATTCGACAAATTCAAACCAGCACTGGTTTGAACTGAGTAAGGTTATGTTGTACTCTTGAAACACACCTCGGTACCAGTGGATTCTTAACTGACACTTCTTTAATATGTGGCCCGTCATCTTGCACGCGAAAGTATCGTATACCAGCAATACAGTTCTCTACGGCAGCTGTCAAATGAGAATAGATTTCATCATAAGCGATTTTATTTAGCTGGTCTAGTTTTTTCTTAAACTCTTCGGAGCATCTTTTCAAGCGGGTTTCTTCATCGAAGCAATCGATTCTATAATAACAAACAAATTGGTTTAATATGAAGGGCTTTAAATAGAAGAATATGTACCTGTACACGTTGTACAGCCTTAGAGCAAGTTCAAAATCAACCGTGGCTCTTAAGCGGCGGTACTGTGCGTCACGGATCAACTTTAATTCTTCCGCTTCATCTGGCAGACCAGCGACAGGTGGTACGCGATTACGAGCCATGTTTAAGAAGTCCTGTGCGAGTCTACTAGTGTCACACATGTACATATCTGGTATATTGATTTTAGGTAATAATTCTGTGAGCAGTACATGGCGAATAGCCTGGGAAAAACGATGAATATTAGTACAGCATTTCAGAAACCTGCGAATGGACAGCTGTGGCTTACATTCAAGTGATCTTCCGACTCCACCTTGCTTGGGATGCCCTTATTCTGATAGTCCCCACGCTCAACGTCCAACGTCAGCAGGTGTAGCATGGCATCCAGCAGATATGCAGGACGAAGATGCGGTGAGTTGATACAGTTGTACGTGCTCTCCGGGTGCTGTTGCAACCACTTGCTCTCATTGGCTGTGTGATTCAGTACAATGTCACATATGGATGTCATCTTCCATTCACTGCGCATCTTAGCTACGAGTTTCTCAACTGCAGTGAAGCTTAGTTCAGAACTAGCATCGCTGAAGATTGAATTCAGTTTTAGCTGGTCGCTCAGAGAGTAACATGAATTAGACAAGCCCAGTTGCTGGAAATAACGAACGATTATATCAAATATACAATACTTTCTTTTTGTTACTTCATAGTGATTCACTGTTATTAAATTATACCAAAGACGTCAGTGTATGTATGATTTGTAATTACAGAAATATGTAGGTAATAAAGAATTCTATTTTGGCTTGCTGTTTGGCTGGCGGCTTTTGCTAGAAAATGCATTCAAGCCGCTTGTTTTCTGGCTGACACTTTCGGCTGTTCGGAAATTTAGCCACCTTCTTGTGAAACCCGGTTTAAAAAATGTTACCAGTGTAATTATACATGAAACTAGCTGTTAAAATACTTACTTGAATTGGAGTAAAGTGTACCATGTTATACCCTGACTCGCGCGTGACCTTCAATTTGTTCTCCCAGCTGGAAAACGGGCCCAACTGTTTGGCGAGCACTGTTTGACATTGAATACAATCCAGTGGTAGTTCTTCATTTCTGCCGTACTTCAAGACCGGATCCACAATGAAGAAACCCGAGCCCTGTGGTCCGGACATTTCCCTATACAAACATTTAATATTCCCTGTTAAGCCCGTTATTGCCAGGAACAAAACAAGCGCTTGTTATTTCAAGCAAAAATCAAGCGGCTTGAATTTTGGCTGGCGGCTTTTGCTAGAAAATGCATTCAAGCTGCTTGTTTTTTGGCTGACACTTTCGGCTGTTCGGTAATTTAGCCATCTTCTTGTGAAACCCGGTTAAAAAAATGTTGCCAGTGTAATTATTCATGAAACTAATGAGCCAACCTTCATCTTCCGTCGATAGTTTTAATTTTTTTCGTAATTTGTTGCTTAATATATATATACACTTATTGGTTATACATATCTCGAACTGTCAAAAAACAAGCCGCTAGAAAAGAATGAACCGCTTGAAAAACAAGCGCTTGATTGAATCAAGATGTATTGACATGAAATAAATAGACTTACGTTTTATCGTATGTAAAATAGTAATGATAGCTGCCTGCGCGTCTCGCTTCGATTTCACAGTACGCAGATGTATCGTCTGAATACTTGCATCCCTCGTCCTGGTACCATGGCAACACTCTGTACTGGTTTCTAATAAACTCTTCATCATGTTTCGACGGATAGTCATCACTAGTTACTGGATAATTCGTGTACACATGCACCCTGCGTCCGTACAAGGATGGACCAATGCGGAATTGCAGAATCCATGATTTCTCAATACGGAACAACGTTGAATCCAGATGTTCATTATCGTTAAGAGTCAAGACACGAACCTCTGTACTCCGTAGCGAATCGCTAGATGGCATACTGGACACCGTACTAAATAATCTCGAAGTCAAACCTTGTAAAAATTGTCTTAGATAACTGGTTTCCTCGACATTAGATTTACTAGATTTTAATGGCTTTTGATTTGATTTTTCTATGTCATTTAGGTTTATGTCCGCTTCAGGAAGTAACTCGAATACAGATGTTTCTAAAGTTTCAGTACACTGTAGTGCCTCACTGAATTTTGCTTCCGATGTCTGCAGTCTGTGTGATTCAAGTGTTAATAAATTCTCAATACACTTTGCATCAGGCTCTGGCAGTTTTCTGGATTTATTTAATACTACTTTAGGAAAGATCTCAGCACACTCTGCTTCAGGTTCTTGTAGTTCTTTCTGAAGATTTTCAGATGTTTCTTCAAGTGTCAGTAAATATTCTAAATCTTCTAATTCGGATTTAGACAGACTGTTATCTTCTTTCGCTTGAGATTTTGGTAGATTTTCTGTTTTAGATTCAGGTTGATCTTCAAGTTCTTCGACAGGTTTCTGTAACTTTTCAAAATCTTCTCCTGCAGGTTCCTCTGTTTCTTCAGGCTTTTCTCCTTTTTCCTGCCCTGTATCGCCAGCGATCTGTATTATAAAATACTGATTAATTTGAAAACTATTTCAGAGAAGATTAATTATTTTATTTTAACCAATTGTTCATGACAAGTATTTTATAAAATTTCCTACAATTCTTGAAATAATTATTAAATATGAATGAAAATGAATAATACTTCTTACTATTGCATTGTTTCGTAACATAGTTGTAAAATTGTGATAGATATTTCGTAAAATATCAAACATACGAACAATATTATATTTTATAAACCAACCAATAGTATTGTAGACAACAAAAATGATCTTGTGCTCACCTCGACACAGCGTTAAAACAACAGAAAGTCAACATAAAATCTACATAACAGCATCTTATAATAATACAGCGTCCCTTCAACCATAACACATACAATAGGTAACATGATATGCATGCAGCTACTCACATACGTTGCAAAACTGGATACTATTCTACATTTCAAACATAAAAACACAACTATTGTGTTACTGTAGACATGTTGCAAACATCGTTTGAATACTACAAAAATATTCCACCACGAGGGTGACAATTCACAGTTACCATCGTCAGAAACGGGGCCCTCTTTACTTTCAACGCAACATTTATCCAACATTTTACGAGAAAATCTTATGACAATAGCACTTTTATTTCTGATCACTTAATTCTACAGTTTCTGGAAATAAACTGTTCTAAAAAATCACGAAATTTACGCGTGAATCTCACATTTCCTACTGAAATATGAAATTTTTAAAAATTATATCATACATGTCAAAAGGTCGATATAAGATCATTACCAAGTTAATTATAGATACAAACACACTTCCCCGATACATATTCAGTTATGAAAACAATAGAACATGCTTGGAATATCATTTATAAACAAATAAAATACATATTTATATAACCTCTCCAACTGACAGGTAAAAAGTATAATCAATAATATGACAGAAAAAATTGGCCAATAATTAATTTTATGATCAAATAATGCTTATTTGCTTACCAAATAATTGTAAATTTTGTATTAGGCTGTATGTTTAAACTGAATTTTTTTCACTTGACCTTTTGATTATGATTTGGGCCAAATCTGACATTTGAAGGTGACATTGCCGTCAAATTCAAAAATGGCGGGATTGTTTACATGTCAAAATTGGCAAAAATATTATCGTAATTAAATATACGCTCTGTCCAATTTGCATTTGTTCCATGTTAATAGTGGATTTTCTGGTATTTGAGAGAAATTAGAATTTTTTGACAATTCTGATTAAATATTTTTTCACGTGATAAACAGAAATTATGGGAATAGTTCATTATTGTACTAAAATAGTACTGCTAATTATAATCTATTTTAATGATCCTATATTGCCTGTTTCAGTAAATTAAAAATCTAAACTATCGTTGACATAAATGTAACCAAGTTAGTTACTTTAGTGTCATTGAGTTTCTAACTAAATGTCCCTAACAATACAGAGCAACGATTGGCAACGATCAGCTGTCATATGTTTGGTACAGCATGTCGGCTGTAAAATTGCATTAAAAAACGCAAGAAATAAGTTGATATAACGATGAAACTAGTAAAATTAATATCAGTGCAGGCTGTTACAAGATAAAACCTTGGATTTGTGCACAAATTCGTGCAACGAGTGTGTGAAAAAGTGCTGTTTGTCGCGTAATTATGGACGATAGAATGAAAAATATCACTGCAAGTTACGAATGCGAGACTTTTGGGGAGGAAAAACATAAAAATGAGTTTAATAGTCATAGCTATACAAGTGAACAGTTTGCCGGTGACAGTAATGAGGTGGAAAAAGCCGAATCAGAGTTGAATACTAGAATATTTAGTGTGGATAGTATCGAGGATGTACATAGTTATTCAAATGATGATAATGCGGTATCGTGGGTAAACGATTTCGATCCATTAGACGAGAATGTCTGGTTCCACAGGGTCAATAGCAATCAAATTATTTACGAAACGAAGAAAAAACGGTACAAGAAAGTGGGAAAATATGTTATGGGCGACTTACTGGGCGAAGGATCGTATGGTAAAGTGAAAGATATGTTAGATTCCGAAACGTTGTGTCGGCGAGCTGTCAAAATATTGAAGAAAAAAAAACTCAGACGAATTCCGAATGGAGAACAAAATGTACAAAGGTATGTCTCTTATTTGATACTTACCCCATAAATACTGCCATACAGCCAGTTTATGATTGCAGACATTATTTCTTTCCTGAAACATACAATAGTACATGTATATAACAACGAATACTAATTGATTATTGTGTTGTTGCAGAGAAATCAAACTGCTTCGCACGCTAAAGCACAAGAATGTGATCGATTTAGTGGATGTACTGTACGATGATGAGAAGCAGAAGATGTATTTGGTGATGGAGTTCTGTGTGGGCGGATTACAGGATATGCTGGAGTCCACGCCACAGAAGAAATTCCCTCTGTCCCAGGCACACGGGTATTTCTCGCAGCTGATTGACGGGCTAGAGTACTTGCATAGCAAGGGCATAGTGCACAAAGATATAAAACCAGGCAATCTATTACTCACCTTGGATGGCACATTGAAAATATCGGATTTAGGTGTAGCGGAGGTAAGTGTATAATATTTATTATACAAAAATTAACCCGTAATCTGCTATGTTCGGTTATTTTATGGGCAGCCTGTATATGTCAAATTGAGATATTTGTTGTGTAGTAAAGAAAATTGCAATATATCTGATTATATTTCATATTAAAATGCACAAACAGGCTAAATCATTGTGGAAATTAATTTTAAAACATTTTAAACGAAACAAATTAGTTTCAAACAACAAGATATAAAACAAAATAGAAAGTAAATATATATATTACCTTTCGTTCACAAAGTTTCGAACATAATTTTGAACTGAAAACAAGTAAAACTATGCACAAATTTTTTATTTACGATCTCATCCGTGCGAAAATGAATGCTTTTATTAAAATAATTTTTGCGAGACTTGTTGTGATTAGTTCTGATGTATGTACTGGTTTCAACAGATCCAGAATGTTGTTTGTGTGTTGACATGTGTGTGTAGAGTTGAATATTTGGTTTTGCGTTGTGCAAACTTACCGGTACAGAAGGACAAGTACAAAAATTAGTGCGAACACTGTTGTACAGAGTGCTAGCGGCATGTTCCTAACGTGACAGTTCGTGTACGACTGATAATTACTCTATTTACAGAGAAGGTCATTTAACTATAAATTGATTGACACAATTTATGCGCGCCAATTTTGAACATGTTGACATTTGTATGATAAACATATCACTATTTTGATTATTTAAACTACGATGCAAATTGTTTGGACTTGTGTAACAGAATTTAATTTGAATAAATATCTTTGTTATGCTTGGAAGAAGTAATATGCGTATATTGTTGCAGGCACTGGATATATTTGCAGTAGATGACACGTGCTATACAGGGCAGGGCTCGCCCGCTTTTCAACCGCCAGAAATTGCGAATGGACACGAAACATTTGCGGGTTTTAAAGTTGATATTTGGAGCAGTGGTGTCACGTTGTAAGTTGCTGTACTAAACTGTTTAAATATTTGCTATAAATAGACTATATAGTATATTTAATAAATCTGTTTGAATATTTACTGTAAATAGACTATATTTTATTTTGTCCTCGGTGTTTCAGGTACAATGTAACTACGGGTCGATATCCTTTCGAGGGAGACAATATTTATAGGTTATTTGAAAATATCGGTAAAGGAGAATTCACGATACCGAGTGAGATAGAGAATCCTCTACGAGAATTACTATTAGGAATGTTAGAGAAAGATCCAGATGTACGGTTCAGTTTGCAACAAGTTAAACGACATCCGTAAGTACGGTAGTCCCGGGTGTACTGTGGACTAACATATCGCTAGTCCATGGTATATTGTGGACTTGTACGCGTCTAATCGGTAGTATATTATAGACTGATACATCCATAGTCTATAGTATATGTATGGACGGTTGTTGTATATGAAAGTCCATACTATACCTTGGACTTGTGTAATGTTTGAGTGTATAATTAAGCTTTCATAGTATATTGTGGACTATATGGTCTAGTTTCTAGTATATTGTGGACTTATATACTGAAGTTTGTGGTATAGCTATGGACTACAGGGAAAGTCCATGGTATACCTTGGACTTCTCTCATGTTTGAGTGTATAAATAACACGTTATATCATTGTCTATAGATGGTTAAATAGAAAACCAGCTCCTACGTACGATTATGTACCTATACCGCCGTTCCGTGGTGATGATTTGCACTCTATGACAGTGCTACCGTACTTAATAGACCATCATTACGAGCGCAGCAACGAGGAGAACACACAATACTATACAGAGCACCAGTTAAATGGTAAACTATATACACCATCAGCAGTGTATGCTGCACATGGATGGCACACACACTTCTGTTCTCTGTTCTCTGTTTACAGAGGAACGAAAACAACATGAACACGCAGAACAACACAAGAACGGTGCAGCACAACAGGCAGTAGTACAAACATCGAAACGCAGGTGGCGGAAACCAATATCGTGTATAACAGTTAAAAAATTACCCGGCTGCAAACAGTCGTGACGTCACTTGCCTTGTCTGACATAACCTAATAACAGCAACAAGAAGAAGAGGAGGAGGAGGACTTAACCAAATTGTGTGTTAATCAATCAGAGAGCGCAGCACATATTTCTACACTTGAACCACACACAATACGCGCTTAAAATACAAACCATTGATACTGTTGGTATCAGTGTGTTCGTACATAACCTCAACATATTCATTTACAAGTTAAAATTCGCATATTTCTTTGCGAATAAATCTAAATGAAAACGTACACATGCTTATATGCAAAGTTAAACTATATTTTCTGTTGGAATATAATTTATTTTTCAAGCATTCAATGAGGGAAATTTGCGAATTTGTGAAGAAATGTGAGTGTTTTGACACTTTTGACAACGTACTGTCATATTTTTGTGACTCGAATTACAATTTTGAAAACTGGTTTTAATTAGCGTTGATGTAATGAGGCTTCAGAGAAATTCTATTTTTATTTTATGGCCTTTCGTTGTATGTAAAATTAAAGAATTAATTCGGAATTTATTTTTGGGAGTGTTAATAAATAAATATATACATGGAACGCCTTACTATGTTGTATATATTTATTTTGATAATTGTATTTTGACAATCGGGTAATTTGATTTTGATTATTGTGTCAGAAATATGACAAAACGCAGTCATACTATACAAAATGTAACAATGAATATGAGAATATTTGTTAAAAACTTGAAATATTATTATTATTATTATTACTATTACAATTGTATTTTATTAATTATATTATAAAATTTTTATTGTGAAATATATTGTTAATAGAGTGCCATAAAAATAATTTAACGAAAAAAGTAAAAAAACAAAAACACACACGATCAAACATATATTTGATTTATAAATGGGATATCATTAAAGAGAGTATTGTTTATAAACATTCTTTTTGTTATTTATTTCATTTTGTATTTGTGTTTTATTTAGAGCGAGTTCAGTCTGGCCTTCCACAATGGATATACGGTAGGTAGGTAGGTAAGTAAATATATGTCAAATATGAGATGTAATGTTAATTCTAGATAATTGCCAATAGGTTTGAGGGGGCCAGTCCGTCCCTGAGCAAAGTCAGTTTGACACGAAAGATGGCTACGTTCCTCACGCAGTGAGGAATATACTTGTACTTGAATACATTCACATAAAACATTTAATAAAGTATGTTATAATAAAATTCCAAGACAATGAAATAAATATTCCTTCAGGAATACATCTCTGTATTAAAATAAATCTACGCTGTATTAATTGCTCCGCGATAATTACACATATTTTATGCTAAATTATGCACAGTACACATGAGTAGATTGTGCAATGAGTGTTGTCATCTTCAACAACCTACCTGCCTTTGTGTGAGAGGCTTATAACCTTGACCTGCCCTTCAACAAAGGGGACCTGGACCAATCACGGTACACCTCGACAAAGGGCTTATCGACCCAAGTTAACGCCATTTTGTCCTGGCTGAAAGGCGTGGCATAAGGGCCCCTTCTATTAACGTCTCTAACCAATCCACTTGCTCATTCATTCCCATTGGTTCAGTGCCAATCGAACAAAAATTGTATTGATTACTTATCGGTTCCGATATTCGGTTTATTTCTCCCGAAACCAGCAGCAGGGGCGGAGATTCGGTATTTGAATGATAGAATTCACAGTAGGTTTTGCAGAAAAAAGATTGTAGACCTGCTAAGCGTTATTTTATATATGTATGACAGTTTATTTATTAGCAATCGCACTGTCTGTTAGCTGTAGCTATTCTTGAATTCACGCTGCAGGTATTTTGGGCTTCGGGGGATATGAATTAACACTTATGATATCTGGCAACATCTGTTATAATTCACATCTCTGTTTATTGTCCACTGTCACTCAAGTCAAAGGAACAACCAGGGTTTTTTTGCATTTCTTTATGCTGGAACAAGAGAGATATATGTCATGAAGGTATGACTTGTATGCTTGTCAAATCCATAAAAACTTACCTGTTATTTCACTTGTGAAGAAGTCTAGCCAGAAACAGACTGTATAACTCATCTTTCATGATAAATAGACAAGTATTACAGCTGTATTTGTCTTATTCTGATAACAGCAACTACTTGATTAATCAATCAATATATTGGACAATTTATTCCTGTAGCCCGTACATGATGGAATATCCTGAAACATACACAAATAAATGCATGAAGAATCTGTTGAGAATCATCTTCAATTAGGCTGCTGTGTTTTACAGCAGTCTGTAGCTAATAATAAATGTCATTTCACAGAAATCAATACATGGATCTGACACTGATCGATCTATTGATTGAAAATGTCTAATGTTATTAACAATTAACACAAATTACCTCAACAATCTGTTTCCTAGCTCATTATGTTCACTGTTTTACAATATATGTATATAGGTAACCAAACCTCTCATCTGACTGATTTGACAGTTCAACAGAAATTGATAAAAAAAACTAATTAGCATATATTATACAGGTCACTAGGGGTATTTTGAACGTAGAAAACGATTTTCGCCATTAGAATTACACCAAATCATCGCATTTCCCGTAAAATCAGTAAAGCCTTGTATCCAACTTCAAATAAGAATTTCTCGAGATTACATGATTTTTTCCGGGAAAAATGGATTTCAGTAAGAATCCAAGTGGATTAGCATTGGTTTAAAACCATTTCCAAGGTCTGATATTGTGTTTTTCCGCAAAATTTGTTTTTTGGCATATTCTATAGTAAACAACAATATGGTGGCTAATTAGTTATAAACAATATTTTATTTCTCTGAAATGAAACAAGTAAAAAATCTGGAAAAAATTCCAGTTACGTTTTGAATTATGCAGAATCTGAATCGAAATTGCAATGATTTTTTCGTTTTCATCGATAAATCGGGATTTTTCCAATTTCGGCTCACGTATAAATAGCAGGGGTTCGCGGGGGTAGGTTTCAGTAGTGCAGGGGTCGCTACGGTGATAAGACGTGTTGCTTAGTATTGCATTTTGCCGATTTAAAATTCAATTAAATTCATTAAAATCAATTCAAATCAATAGATTACGGGATTTGAACACTGTTGATGTGTTATTCACGCGTATTTTTGCGATTTATCATAGTTTTTCGCGTTATAGAATATTCTAGAATTCGTGGTTTTTTATTGGAGTCCGTGATTTCGCTCGTGTAACCCCCGGTTGAAAGGGTTGTTGGATCAAAGATGGCGTTCGCGATCGATCTGTCAAAGTGCTATCTAACTTATTGGTGTTTTGAAAAGGTTTTGTTAATAATTGTGAAGTAAAGTGATTAAGTTTTTAATTAATGTGAAACAACAATTAATTAAAATCCTGTTATATCCTGCATTCATGTCTTCCTATCGCCTGCTGTTTCCTGCTGTATTTCTTTCAAATGTTTAGAAGTAAGTACACAATTGTTTATTGATATTAATTATGGATTGCAGTGCAGAATTGTATATTAATTTATTTATTATTACCGTGTATATTATTGCATTATTAATAAATATTTTTGCATGGTTTGACTTATATTAAGGATTCAGGGGATCAAATGGGATTGATACGTCTCCAATAGCCTAATCCCACGCATGTTGGGGGCCGACGAGCGCTAGGGGGCACCGGTACCTGGGGTTCACACCTCTCCCCCAGGTGCCTGGTGTACTGCTGTCTCATTCTGAACAGATCACAGAGGTACGTTCACATATACCAGTTCTATTTCACAGCATGTCACTATTAATCGTCTCTTTCTCTGCTTACAGGTTAAACCGATAAATATTTTCTTCTCGTTACAATTAAAATAAGTGCGCGATTTGTTTCAGAATTTCTCAGTCCTCTGGGAATTCTTATTAGGAAAGCAACCAGTGTTTTTATAAAGTTGCTTCGGGAGTGTTTTGCACAAAATGACATACAACTGTCATTGTAGTTTACTCGTAGCTGAAGAAATAGTTTAACCGTAACTAAAGTTCGCGAAAGTATCGGGCACTTTAACCCAGTGAACAATTAATAATAATTTATCGCGGATTTAAAACGAATGTGATCCATCCAGAGGGTTCCAGGAACACCGCAGATTCTTCGAAAGGTCAGGGTATTTTTTTTATATATTTTAGTTCCCATTCGCGGCGTTCGTAGATAAAAAATCGCGCGCGAATACAGCACACCGTCGGGTGCTAACGAATATCGCGAAATGTAGTCACATAATTTAAAACGTACACTCCGTTTCGTATTTCGTCTTCGTCGGCATTTCCATAAACGGATCGGGCAAAAAATTAGGACGTATGCTTGTGTAACTGTACGACGGTTGGATCAAAAATCGTTTTACTGTTTAGACAAGTATACGTAGAGCACTGCAGGCATTAGGGAGCTTGCAAGAATATAGGAAAAATATTAGAATAAAACGCAACATCACGCTATAATATCCCAGTTGCCCGCCGGTAGCACAATTGAGCATTTATTTAACGTCCATCAGCGGAGTTACCAGCTCACACCAGGACGCGGCACCTACAGTTTTTTGTGGAATGCGAACCACATGTATGGCAATGTTCCCCGGGCGGAGATCGAACCCGCGCTTATTTATATAACCATGTTGTCATGGTTATTTCTTCGGTTTTGCAGGCATACGCCTATATCCCTGCGACCACACTGCTATATTAGAGTAATGTTAATAATTTCCAAGAGAAACCAGCAGGTCATCTTCATCAGCCTGCAACATCTGCAGGATTTAGATAAAAGTTAGGTAGGATGTACATATCTTCCTTTTATTTCAGTTACTAATCATATATCTTCTTTTTAGCAACAAATTGAAGAAATAAAAGTAGGATTATGTTAATTAATTAACATCATCTTCCTTTTATTTCAAGTTACTAATCATTTATCTTCTTTTCAGCAACAAATTGACGAAATAAAAGTAGGATTATGTTAATTAATTAACATCATCTTCCTTTTATTTCAAGTTACTAATCATTAATCTTCTTTTTAGCAACAAATAAAAGAAATAAAAGTAGGATTATGTTAATTAATTAACATCATCTTTTATCTTCTTTTTAGCAACAAATAAAAGAAATAAATGTAGGATTATTAAATAATAAAAGTAAGATGTAAGCTAGGCAACTTGCAATACACGTATGTGTTGTTGGTTGCATATGTACCAGGCGCAATAAAATTTAAAATTTAAAGAACCAGCTTTTAAATGTGAATTTATCTAAATTTTATACTTGTCTGCAATGAAAGTAGGATTATGTTATGCAAATTAACATCATCTTCCTTTTGTTTCAACTTACTAATCATATTCGTTCTTTTTAGCAACAGATATTTTTATTTTTTAATTAAAATGGTGGTTACAAAATAAAACACTCATATTCTAGGTTTTCTACGATTTTATTTGAAATACACAACAATAGATTTAATAATTACTACCAATTATGTTTGGTATATACAGTATTGTTAGTACAATCATAATAATATATTTACAACACCAGGAGTTTTAAAAAATCAGAAAAAAAACTATCTAAATCAACACTAAAACACGATAAATTCATTAATAAATCAAAATAAAATCAGTGAATAATGTCACAACAGAACAAAATATACAATGAATATAATGGTATAAATTACAAATAATATTTAAGATCGGTAGGTGGGGTGGATTCACAACCAGAGAATAATAAATATGAACAACCAACAGTGACTTGTTCGTTATTCATGTTGCATGCCATGCGTCTGATTGTGACACACCTTCGGCCCACGCTGTATACAGTGATTGAATTAATGTATATTATAGCACATGAATATAGCAACAGTACTACTCAAATATCAGCATTGGACAACAGCTGACCGCTTGTCTCGGTTTTTGCTTCGTGAGATCGTGCGAGCCTTGAAATTTGCCGCATTCATTAAATGCTGTAACAGAACGAATACTAATTAGTAACTATAACTACATACAGGAGGTGCCCGTAAAAAAAAAACCGAACATAGCAATTTACGTATTACTTTTCAAATGTGCGAATATTTTTTCCCCAGTGCATTTTAAAGGAAAACCTATAGGAAAAAGTTGTTCAGAATTAAAAAATACATAATATGACGTTGTAATTATTCGCTAAACTGCTTTTGTACATCGCGCGGAAAAAAGCATTTGAAATGTGACATTTTCAAGGGACAGATTAGTTGGTTACAGAATAAAAATAATCTCAAATTGCAACAGTACATAATCTGAAATGACTGTTGCGATTACGGAATATATATTTAATGTAGATACTTGTTAGTAATTATGACTATATATACATGTTATATAAATACTTTGATAGCTGTATATATTAGAAATTCAACCTACCCGCTCTAGTTTGCTCTGTTTGAGTACAGCACCATCAGACAGCAGTATCCGCGGGCCGAGTTGAAACACCTCTCTGAGTAGATCATTCTCCGCCAGATGCAAGTTCAGACCAGAGCCCAGTGTTTGACACAACACCTCGTACTGTTTCCGCCGTGACCAACTGTCCAATATCAACGCTTCTTGACCGAATCGTACTTGTACATCAGTGTATCGGTCATCCTCTATATAGTGCAGGATATCTCTGAATGTAGCACGCTGTTGTTTTCGATCTTTTTTCGCTCGGTACTTGTGTGAATCGGTAGCCAGTTGCCGCAGTGTCTCCACCAGGTCCAGTGTGAAATCGTCCGCGAAATCATCGTTAAACTCGCGGCCCAGCTCGTAGATGAGAGCGAAAGCTTCGCCAGCGGATAGACGTACGTCCAGGTGTGGGGATTGGAGTAATTCAGACAGCTGTATCAGAGACCTGCACATGGGGCAATAATTACATATTATATTAACTGTTCCTGCACACATTAAACAATACAATAATTAGCTACCAGAGAAATAGCAAAATCTTCTTGTACAACACATGATTATTACTTACGGAACAAAATTGTTGGAACAGCCCAGCAACTGGTACACATCTCCTGGAGCCATGAGTGTTAAGAGCAAACTCCAAGCACTCACTGCAGCTGCATGGAGCGAGGCCACCTCCACGGTGACAGAGGGCAGCTGGCCATCACCCTTGAGGTAGCTGCCGCAGAACACTTGCTGCATCTGTTGCATCAGGTCCAGTACTTCGCCCATCTCACCTCCGGCGAGGAATGTGATCAAACCCAGCGACCAGCAGCACTGTACAACACCAGAACATTATAGATTTAAGTTATAACACAGCAATGAAGAATGTGGTGCAACAGAATTGAGACTGCGGAAGCTAATTGAAACTTCGGATCATACGAATATCCATGCCTGGTTCAACTTGCTCTTAAACCAGGATATTCAAAATCAAAGTTGAGAAAGTTACTGTTTAATAAACATACCTTAGCCCTGGCTGTTGGTAGTACACTGTTATCATGCGCTATAACACTGAGTATTGGTTTCAAAGCTTTACATATTTCTTCACTGGCATCCCCCGCTCCTAATTGCACACAGAGCAGCGGAGGCAGTTGTGCTGCAG
>JAGJTL010000198.1:639678-654449 GCA_022063505.1 Calosoma granatense | reverse complement strand
AATTTGTGTCTTTTTGATAAAGAAACGTGTTGTTTACATTAATTTTGTTTTGCTATGGTTGCAAGTTTGTGTAGATAATGCTATCTTCTTCTATCCTATTGAATACTTGTATATTTTCTCCCGTTTTAGTTTATTTTGACATATTGTGCAATTTGAAATTTTGTTTTTTCAAATGTCAGATAAAATAGTAGACAACTAAATAAAAAAAGGCTTTCTTGATAAACGAATTCGCAAATTAAATTAGTTTAAAATGTATATATTTTATAACAATAAGTAGTTTCTATAACAAAATATTTAATTTGACATAATAAGGAATGTATTGAGGAATATTGCTAGGTTTGCATCAAAATATTAATATATTCTCTGCCATTGCAAGATTTATCAAAAAATTCTCCACTGCAGGATGCAGATTCTTTGTTTTAATATCTTCCGTGGTTATTGCAAGTGAATCCGTTGTTTTGTCCGCAGCCAGACTTCGTAAATAGTTGAGTAATTCTTGAGATTTATTCGTGATTTCTTTAACAACTTGTACTTCAGATACATCCGGGTTCTCAGCCAGTTGTACCATGAACATGGCGATATCTTTATGCGTTTTGGTCATGGTTAAACATTCCTTAGCGTGTGGCATAATACTGATCTCCGATGCTGGCAGGTTCACAAGTACATCGTATAAATCTGTTTTGGAACAAACAGCACTGTCAGTGAATCCAGCAACAAAATGTTTATTCATCTGAAATAACAAGAATTCACTGAATTGAAGAAATATACAAACAGGCATTCTGTCAAATACCTTTAGTTCTTTCATATCTTCCATATTCACCTCCATTATGGGAAATAAATAATTATTTGGGCTGCGATGTGCCATCAATGTTGTTATCGTGGATATCCACTAAAACATCAAAAGAAATGATATCATATTTGAAAATACCTTTTCTAAATCATTATTTTACGTACTTTTAATAATACTTCCAATGAATGATGGTACACTGCTATACGTTTCTTCAACAACATCGCGGTGTATATTAAAATAATTTCTAATCCAAACATAGTGATCAGTTCTGAAATCAAAATCTCTTTATTCACAAGAAAACTGACAATAATAACGTGTAATACCTTTAATTTGTATAGACTTTTTGCCATAGCCATTATCGAATTCCCTAAGCACGAATGTCCCATTTTCTTGGGTGGAACAAGCCCCTGTTGTATACACTGACAAGTATAGTTTAACCAGTTCTACCGGTGCGCCTGTACGGCAGTAACATTTGCTCAAGATCCTGCCTAAAGTATCATACTTGTCCGGATTAAAATCTGTTGCTATCAGAATCAAGAAAAAGCGTTTTATTTTGTCCAGCTTTGTAATATCCAATGTGTCTGTGCAAGTAACATATAGCCAGTCGCTTTTGTTACGCAGAAATGTGAAGTTTTGTGGAGTATTGGCTGATGTTGATACTTTTTTTAACAGAAAACTCTTGTTTGAATCGCTTATAGTTGGATAGGTCCATGTCATGTACGTTTTATTAGTTTCATCTTGCTCTGAAACAAGTTTAAAGCTATATACCAAAGCCACAAAATGCAGAATCAGTTGGTAGACAAAGAGATTCAGTAGCAAAATGCAGATAATATATTATAGAAATCTAAAATTAAATTATGAGAAGTTTAGCATTACCTATAATATGGAATGATATTAATTGTTGTAACGGTGGCATTATTTGTGACTTGAAAATAAAATTAAATAACCTAAAATTGTGACAACTGTCAAAAACAGAACATGGTACGTTCACAATTACATTGCTATTGACACCAATTTCTAATAGTAGCCCTGAAAGTGAAACAAAAATGCTTTTATTACAAATATTTTTGACATTTTATCAAATCTCATCGGAAAATTATCTTCAATATGGTTAAAAAAACAGATTGGTTTGAAGATGAGCCCAAAACTAAAGTTGAATTTAATGCTGAAATTCCTTTTTTGACTACAGTAGCAGGTAAATTATAAAACATTGTAGGACAAATGTTTGTATGTTCCAGAATAAATATTGTTTTAGTAACCGCTGGTATTACATTTATATTTGTTTTGTGCTGCTGTACTGGTCGTGGAAATGGAGGAATATAGTGCCAAAATTACCCAAAAATTCCCGAAACAGCATGCACTCTGTAATATGTGTCAAGAATTTCCATAATTTCATGAATTTCCTGTTATCATTCTGAGAAATAAAATTTCTGTAACAAAACCTCAATAAATTTGTATTGGTTTATTCATTTTAACATTATATTACGTCACGCAGATATGAAAGTTGTTCTAAAAATATACATATGTGTGTACGTGTCGCATGAATCACCTTATTGTGAATACTCCATTTTTCGTTGCATCGAAGTTTGACGTTTTGAAATGAGTGTATTGTGTTTCGAAGCAAATATTTAACAATGATACGTTTAATTATTTATGTGAATGGTACTACAACGAATGGCAAGGTATGTATCATAATAATTCCGCATTAGAACAGTTCTAATATTATGAAATGTTATAATTGTGGTTTGGTTATAATAATTTTGACAGATTGTGCAATGTTTTCAAACATGCCACTACACTTGTATTATATTTGTAATCATATTGCAAGTATAACTATTGCATAAACGTTTGAAAACTATACATTAAAATGTAATATAACTTGTATTCTTTTACAGACATTAATCCTAAATGAATGTGATACAACAGATGAGTTACTAGAAAATGCTGGCAAAAAATTTGACCAAATTTTCAGCCGTATTTTTTGCAAGGAAGGCGGTGAGATTGACGACATAAATTTTATTCGAGACAACGATGTTTTATATTTTTCAAGTGGCGAAGATTTTCTCAATCCTACCTTAGCAAACCAAAAGAAAACAGACTGCTCAACCAAAGAGAAGTCCGTCAGATCTAAGCATTCTGATTGGGTAACATTGAATGTGGGTGGCAAATGTTTCACAACATCGAAGAGTACATTGACAGCCAAGGAACCGAACAGTATGTTGGCAAGGATGTTTGCAGAAGATGATATAGGTTATTTCTTCACGCCCAGTAATGTCGATAGCACAGGTGCCTATTTGATAGACCGCAGTCCAACGTACTTTGAACCGATTTTGAACTACTTGCGCAATGGACAGTTGACCTATGACAGTTTCGTCAACCCTGAAGGCATTTTAGAAGAAGCTAGATTCTTCGGTATCGAATCTATCATTCCAATTTTGGAAAATATCATTCAAAAATCGAAACGGTGTCGGGATTTGGTTCCTTTGTCGAAAAGAGATGTAATTAATGCTTTAATTTCAACACCTTTTACTTCGGAGTTGCGATTTCAAGGTGTCAATTTATCAGGCGCGGATTTGAGTAAATTGGATTTGCGATTTATTAATTTCAAGGTAAATATTTGGACCACAGAAATACATGGTAGCCATATTTATTTGTAAATACATATATTTTCGTTGCAGTATGCGAATCTGCAGGGGTGCAATTTAATCGGAGCGAATCTAAGTTGGTGTTGTTTAGAAAGAGCTGATCTTTCGTTAGGTATTCTGGATGGAGCACAACTGTTAGGTACATATCTATTGAATGACATTACTCACCCATGCAAGCTTTGAATTTAATATCAATTTCTCCAGGTGTTAAAAGTTTGTGCGCAAATTTGGAAGGAGCAAGCTTGAGAAATTGTAATTTCGAAGATCCATCTGGCAGTAAGGCCAATATGGAAGGTGTGAATCTCAAGAGTGCCAACCTAGAAGGCTCGCATATGGCCGGTGTTAACCTCAGAGTTGCCACCCTAAAGCATGCAAACTTACAGAACTGTAATCTGCGTGGAGCTGTCTTGGCTGGAACTGATTTAGAGGTAAATCCTAGCAGAAGGAGATCAGTTTCTGCTTTTGAATATCTGGCTTGTTTAGTTTGATTTTCCCATAGTACGGAGGAATTTACTTTACTTACCTGCTATAGTTTAGAAGAAGCAAAATAGATAAAACTGATATTTATTTCAGAACTGTGACTTATCAGGTAGCGACCTGCACGAAGCTAATTTAAGGGGTGCCAACTTAAAAGATGCTACATTTGAATTAATGCTGACCCCTTTGCATATGTCGCAGACAATTCGTTGATAAACGTGAGAGAAGCAAAATTATTGGACCGTATTTAATAAACACCAGAGTGGACTTATCTACCAGTATTATCTTAACATTTCGTTATTTATTCAAGTAAAAATTATGGGAATATAAGCAGTGCTAAATTATTAACCCACAGCATTTAATAATATTGCATTATACACATATTTATGTTTTGTATATTAAATAAACGTTTCAATTACGGAGTTTTATTTATTGCTGCCTATATAACTTACATGAGCATTTATGTATGAAGAAAATACAAAAAAATTTGGAAGACTGCTGCGAAAAATTCGTATATACAATATTTTAAATCTTAATTGTATAAAATTTTATTGCATAAGTTTTTCAGTCGTCGCTGATATTTGTAATTTTCAATGTTAGTGCACTGAAGGTTTATCAGTGTATATATTTTATTTATTCATAACTTAATCGATTGTCATTTATACTGCTCAAAAACAAGTATAGTGCAATGGTTCCTAAGCCTGCGGCAACTATACCCGTGACAAGACTTGGATTCCTCTGGAATATTAACAGTAGGAACACGGTGAGTGTTAGTATCAGTGTTGCAACGATTGGTAATATCGGCAGATGTTCCCAGTAACGTAATTGATCTGTAAAAGAACAACCAAAGTTAACGAGAATGGAATATGTTGTGCAGAAAGTTGCAGAGAACTGTTGACTGTGTCTAGTTATTTTAGTTCTGGTTACAGTTACTAGAAAAAATTCACCAGAAAGCAGCACCAGTGTGACATCTACTAACACACAGCGGCGAGAAGTCATATTAATGTTATCTGACAAGTTATAGGGGGCTAGTTGTTAATTAATTAACTGTATATATATTTATTAATTAGATGTAACACATGTATCTGTAAATGTATTTGTTAAATATATATTAAAGTCTTGGATATACTATGTTGTTTAGAGAAATTTGGTGTTATATCATGCAGAAATATTACATGTACTTGTCAAATGAGTTATAACTCTAAGTTTCAGAGTCACTGAAATAATATAACTACCTTGTGTGATGTCCGTGTCTCGTGGGAAATTGTGTTTACGCCAGTTCCACAACAGTGGTGCATATTCTTGTTTTTTGATTGGCTCCTGCGACAAAAATCGCAGATAGTTTGTGTGATTTATCGCTGGACTCATGGCAAGTTTAGTATGAATAGATTTCCGCGTGGACTACTTGAAAGTTTGACAGATGAAATGTTCAACAGTTTAACCAACAAATCCCTCACAAAATATGACAACAGACTGAGCCAGAATAACTACGCCTATTGACGATAGCCTGACAGTAAATAAAATATTATCAAGTAAACTATGACACTGGTGTTGTTCAAGAAAAGAATCATATTTACATGTTTTGATTACATTCTGTCTCGTATAAGTTCGTTTGTTTTCGGTAAATTAAAATTCTCATCGGATATATTCCCAATAATTATCATTCGATACTGGATTTATGTGTTGAATCTTTCAGTGTTTATATTTAGCTGTATGTAAAGTAAGATTTTCATATAATCCTTGGCTGTATGTATGTAGGTATGTATGTATGTTGGCCTGTATTTATTCATTTATCAGTATTACTCACAGATAACGCACTATAGTTATGGTTCAATAATATTTAAAAACGAAAGAGATAACGCTTATTTGAGTCAGTGATAACGCATGATCTGTAATTGGTACATGAACTACATTTTAAGAAATTAGTTCAAGAATAATATGCTTGTTTTTATATCTGATGACGAGTTAACGTCGATGATGTTACAGAAATTATTTTGAATAAAATTAAAATTCTCAGACCATAATATCGAGTTTGAACTTCAACAAAGTCAAATCCTGAAAGGAATTTTTGGTGGAGGCGCCTTGAAGGCTTCATGAAGAAAATATAAAACTCGTTTTAACTAAATGTACAAGTGAAAAAATCCATGGCTATGTTGATTTATACTTGTATATAGTGACATAAACTACAGAAAATAACATATGCTAATGCAGTGGGATTTCCAATATTTATTGCTTAAAACTAATGAAATTAGCATTTTAATATTTTCCGCATAATTCCATTACACTTGAAATTACCGTGTTCATAAATCATTATGAACATTGTAAGGTTGAATTATGCAACAATGTTCAGCGGGTTTCTTAAACCCTACGGGATATTCTTCCTGTAGCACTATATGGGGAAGAACCATATACTTGTTCCTTGAAATTCGGATATGTTTATTGTGACGTAGGCTAGTGACGTCATGCGGCCTTCGGTGAAACTAGTCATACTGGTGTCTGACAAATAACGGAATTACCAGATTGTATGTTTATTCTCAGTCTCAGAGTTGCAGTCAGTGTTATGTCGATATTCGTAGTGTGAACATCGATATTTTATACCAAAATATATTCATCTATTCATCTTTTCATCTTATAGGTAAGCTATACATGATACTTTACTTGGTTCATTTGTCTTACTTGAATATTTACCTATCAAATGTGGGTAATGCTCACCCAGTACAGCGGCTGTATCAAAATTTATTTATTTGTCAACATACATTCACAGGAAGCAGGTGTATCGTTTCAAATTGTGACTATTTTTGTTTTGTAGCCTACTTATCTGTCATGAAAATGTGATATTTCAAATGCCTTTTTCCGCAATGTACAAAAGCATTTTAGCGAATAATTACAGCGTCATATTATGTATTTTTAAATTCTAAACAACTTTTTCAAATACATTTTTCCTCTAAAATGCACTGGGAGAAAAATTTTCCATTCGTGAAAAAACTAACCCGTAAATTGCTATGTTCGGTTTTTTTATGGGCACCCTGTATATTTGTATTAACTTGTTTGACAATGGAAATTATATTAATTACTGTTGGAATTGGAAGTGTTGAGACCATAATTTTAGGCGTTTCCCAAAAGTACCTTTTACCAAAAATTTGATCAAAAGAACTAAAATATGCTTTGCGTCAAACATAATTAAATTATCTATAATCATTCATCCAATATTTGTAAAAATCCGTAATCCAATTCTGTCTTTATCTCCATTTTTGAGTAATTTCTAAATTGTTCCAAAAATTGGTTCAATCAGCTATGATATTTTGAATCAAATTTAATTATAAATTGGTTTTTAATGCCTTTTGATTGATTAAACATAAATTTCTGTTCTTATGGCAGAAATACGTGGTTCCATTCACGAGAGAAAAATAAATTTTAATACGTCCCTGTTAATAGTACAGGTTCTTTTTTTTGTCTTCTTTTTAAACCTGAATGATCTTTTTAATAATTTTAATGTCAAGTAAAAAAAACAGTGGGTTTTTTCGTCTGTAAAGTTCGTGTTTGGGAAATGTTTTGGAAATATTGTTTCTGTGGTAAACCAGAGAAAAATAGATAAGCAAAAGTAGCATATCAATTCGTCATGTTTTTATTTTTGCATAAAGCGTGATTGACCTGGTATTTATGTATTCATAGATAGCAAATTCAAACTGCAGCATGTTTTACTAAAGTCTTGTATGATGTATTACTGAATCTATTTTTTCTTTTGTACTAATCTATTTATCCCTGATTTCTCAACTACTGTTTAATCATATCTTGATCCTACATACCTCAGTTCATCGACATTGTACATCCATTGACAATTATTTAGTCCTCATGCGATGTATGTATGTCAATATAATTATTTACCATGCAAGTTCCATTGTTTAATATGTATTTAATTAAACCGAAATGACGTACAATGTTTTGAAATCGGGTTTTTACAACCAAATTATTTCCAGAGGTTTATTAAACTGTCACCGTGATAATATACGGTAATGACTAGTGTTTCGCGTTAAAATAAATTGGTAATTATTTTTTTCAATTAACTCCTTAATAGGAAAAAACATTTTCGCATGGTTGATTTGAAACAGAGATTAGTATTTTAATAAATGGTGGAATTAGAATTTGTTATGACCAGTATAACTGAAGTAATTTACAACAATCCGTTTATAAATTTTATTTGGTTTTAAAATTGGTTGTTTAGTTTCAGATTAAATATGTTGCCGTTTCATATATTGGCAGCATTTCTGCTGTGTGTTGCCAGTACACAAACACAAAATGTTTCCAGACCGCAAATGTCGTCGAGGTTTGGTGAGAAATACGACGAAGCACTGGAAGCTATATTCAGTGTCGCAGTTAGACTGGAAGCGCTGTTAAGTGATACTGGAGTTAAAACATCCCGCAACTTCATGGTATCACCGCTGAGCATGGCTGTGGCTGTTGGGGAACTGATGTTAGGCTCTAGGGGAGTATTGCAGCAACAGTTGTACGACCTGCTCGTAATAGAGAGCCAGAACACAAACCGTAGTCAGAGTGTACGACATATTAAAAACGAGAACAACAGTTACATTGAATACTACGCCCTGCACGAACAACTAGGGGATTTAATGCAGAACCTGCAGGAACGCGGCGCAGTTGGCCACACTTACACGTTAAAAACAGCCAGCATACTGTTCACCCAACATAACCTTACCATTAATGATAATTTCCGTACGAACATTAAGAAATTCTACGGTACAAACATTGAAGAATTGGACTTTAAAAATGATCCATTAGGTGCAGAGTTGATTGTGAATAAATGGGCGCATGATAATACCCAGGGACTGATTAAAAGAATTATACCCGGCCCATTACCTTTGCAAACGGTCGCCATCTTGGCGAATGCGGTTTATTTCCGTGGTGATTGGGAAATACCGTTTAGTTTTGAAGTTAACCGCAAAGGTGTGTTCCACACGAGTCCGAAGACAACAGTGAATGTCACGTATATGATGGGTGAATTTGAGAATTACAAGTACATCGATAGCAAGCGATTGAAATGTAGAATGGTCGTCATACCGTATCAGAACAGTGAATTGACAATGAACATTGTATTGCCGAATGTTGATAATGATCACGAATATGATATTAATAAATTCACGTCGAGTCTACGAATCAAAGATCTGCTGGAATTGATTGACAATGCGAAGGACAGAAAAGTGTTTATGTTTTTACCGAAAATGTCCCTGTCGAATACGATTAATATGCTGGAACCACTGCGCAGATATCACAAGTATAAGAGTCATATTGCTGACACCCTGAAGATTCGCAGCACCCAGGATGGTTTGGATAATTTGGAAGACAGGATAGAGCTGTTCAAAAATACATCTAGGTAAATATACTGGTTGAATCGAGAAATGTTTGTTTATAAAACCATTGAATTTTCTTTGTATAATTCCAGTTTATCCGACCGTGTTGTTGAAAAATTAGATCTGAGCGGAATTTCTGATGATCCTCACTTTCAAATATCAAACATTTATCAACAGATGACACTGTCAGTGAACGAGAAAGGCACAGAAGCGGCTGCTGTAGCTGCTAGTGCTATAGATTATATTCTAGAGTCGGTAAACTTTAATGTGAATCGCCCGTTCCTATTTTTCATTCGTCATGAAGCAACAGGCGCCACGTTGTTCTGGGGTACTATTGTAGATCCGACTGAAAACAGTGATTAATTCATTAATTCATGGATGGATTTATGAGTTTACAAATATCCCTGATAAACAGCATGAATGAATGCCGAAAACACTTTCTAGTGTTATTAATAATTCTACAAAACTTTAAACCATGCTTGCATCTGCATACATGACAAAGTAAGCTCGATACGTGTGTGTATTGTGTTTTATATATGTGCCTATTTATGTAATTTATATTGAATAAAAGAATTGTACCACTGAATTTTGCGGGCGGATACAGTTAAAATTTTATAACTGATCTGCGTGCGTTTTATTTCAATGTATTACTGATTTATCAATTTTCTATGACAATCATTTATCGCTAAACATAGTTCATATTTCATCCAAATCGTCCAAATTATTTTGATTTTGTAATGGTGGCTCTCCTGCTGGGATAGGAATATTTACAATTGTTGCGCTGAAATAAAAAAAAAAACTATTCATTACAGGGTTTACATGTATATTTTACATATGAATCATAAATTTTTATTCGCGCAAATTCTCCCTATTACATGCACATCGCTTAAATTACCTCATTATTTTAAATTAGATTTTTCTTCTACACATTCTGAAAATTGTTGAGTAAATTTGGACAAAATTTTCTCTAAATTTTCAGTCAAATTTCGATCAGTTACTGTCAAATTTTGGTCTCTTTCCGTTAAACTTTCAGTTTTTGTCAAATTTTTATCCAAGTCCGTCACATTTTTAGTTACATATTCATTAGGGTCTGTTTCAGACAAAATTTCAATAGTTTTTTCCCCACTTTCAGTGTGTTTATTGCTGCAACAAGCTTTTTCAGCCGAATTTTCAGCTGTATTCGGTATGGTTGGAAATAAGCCGCAAGTAGATTGCAGTATTTCAGCAGTTTTCCTATTCACTTTCATCAATTTCTTCATAGTATCTTCAAAACTACTTAAATTTTCTTGAATGTTTTGTTCCAATTCATTTTTGTTCAAAGGATTGTCAGGTTTTGATGAAATAGGCCTGAATGTTGTTTCACATTCATTCCCAGTACATTTGCTTGTAACTAAATTATCTAGTTTAGATTTAGATGTACCGGAGTGTTGTTCAATATTTTGACAGTTCCCCGCATAAAACATGGAATTATCTAAAATATTCGATGTTCCAATAATACCACTCTTAATTGAGAAATTGTTACTAATAAAATTATGATAATTGCATCCTGCACTAGTATCGGTTAATATTTCTTTTCGTTCATTTAAAACTGTATCGCTAGTAGTAGTGCATGAATGATTGCATTGCAAATTTTGACCTTTATACATATAATTCGTATTTGCTTTTTTGTTAATACTACGTTTATTAGCTTCATTCTTAAACATATGTTGCAGAATGCTTCGTGCCTGGATTATTTTAATTTTGTTATCAAATTCATCTATAAATGCATTTATTTCAGCTCTACTTGAAGGACAATATTCACAAGATTCCTCATCCATTTCTGCATTCATTGTTTCTCTATGTCCTTCCATTTCCAGTGGATCCTCTGGCATATCTCGCATTATATCATGCATGACTTCATCCAGAGTCTTTAATATTTTACTTCTGTCATCTTTACGCATGTACATGTAATTATCTTCCCCGAATGTATCTTCATGTTCGTCATGATCATGTATTTCATATGCTTCATGGTCGGGCATATGACAATCATATTCACCATTGTACATATCTGGTTCACTAAAGTGTTCTTCACTATAATAGAACACATCTTCTAATATTTCGTGTAATATAGTCTGTGCCATTGCTTCACTTATTCTTGCAGATGTATCCATGTACGTAGTCACACCGTCACAAGAAGTTTGTTTAAATTCCACCATTGGTTCGTCACACATCTCATCCATGTATTGAATACATTCATCCTTTACTTCTGACACATCAATCAACAAATCATTGATCATATGTTCTACATCATCATTTATATTCCTGAATACTATAGATCTCTCATTGTGCTGTGCATAACTAGTCGATACTTCTGATTGTGCATCTTGATTTGTGTACAACAGATCTACTGTATCAGCGGCTACTGGCAGTGAACTGTACGAGGTACTCTTGTCTACTTTTTGAACACTCCTGTAAGCAACATATTCCCTGACGAAATTCTCTCTGTGTGGATATCTCATAGTCACTTTGAATTCTAGCGGCGCATTTGATTGTTTCGTTGCCAATCTATTCATTAAATTATACTGATTTTGTTGATTAACGTATTCTTCGTGACTACCCTCCGTTAGTTCCGTGTTCTCGTCATTATCTACAGTTTTCCAATCACTATCTTCATCATTGTCAGTTTCCTCATGATCTGTTTCATGTGTGCACGATTCCCATTTTTCTTCATTTCTAACATTCATCTCTTTATGAAACGATTCCAAACTTTCTTCTTCGTCTATCTGCTGTTCATGTTCCACTAATGACATATACTTTTGTTTATGTGTGACTAGAGTATCTTCATTGTCATGTAAGCGGTGTTGTCCAATTACATCTTGACTATATACTGGATCATAAACTACTGAACACTGCAAGGTAACAGGATTAGCCACTGCTATGAACAAGTTATTCAAACGCAAGACTTTATAACCGTCTTCATTGACAGGACAATTGTCGAAGAGTCGACATATTGACAGATCTCTCCTGTCCCTGTATCTATGTACATTGTCTAAATATTTGCTCCATACTTCAATTTCATTCAACGATTCTGAACTGCTTGCATCCGTACAGTTGTCCTGATTTTCTTCTCTATTTGCTATGGTATCTTCATTATCATCACATGTTGATCCAGGTGGATAGTAGGGAAATTCGTATCCAAATTTACAACGATTTTTCATGTCCATTTGCCTGCACGATCAGGGAAAACTTTTATTAGAAAAAAGTATTTAAATGGAACATCTTTATAGAGCTAACTTATTGAAATTCATTTGAAGAATGAATAAACATACTATAGTCTCCCCAATCGTGCCTGCACATATTGAACTTTAATTTGTTACAGTTTGATTCATAAACATATACTACATGTGTTTCAAGTTTATGTGCATTTGGTTATTGCAAATAAATATTTATATTTCCTAGAATTATTACAGCAGATATTTTCGACGAAAAATAAATACAATTAAAAATAATCATACTTACTTATTCGTTGCTTTAGTTTTCGCTAATGAATCATCAACTGCCGTGTTTTTTCCTCCATGTTTCTGATGCATATCGTGTAGATGACGTAGCAAATTACTGCCCTGATTGTCCATAATTTTCGTTCCAAATATTTTCATTTGTGTTGTATCTTTCTGCAAATTAAGAAATATTTATATTTGTAAAATCTACTCTATGGATACAATTCTTACATTTTCTAATTCCTTCAGTTCCATAGACTGTGGTGTACTGTCATCCGAT
Source organism: Calosoma granatense (assembly GCA_022063505.1). Classification (NCBI taxonomy): domain Eukaryota; kingdom Metazoa; phylum Arthropoda; class Insecta; order Coleoptera; family Carabidae; genus Calosoma; species Calosoma granatense. Next base: position 641,418 of record JAGJTL010000198.1, on the reverse strand, counting down.
TTAGAATTCATATTTTCTAAATGCATCGAGTAAGCTGTTATCTCTTCTTCGATTTTATTTACCGTGGACAGAGCAATTTTGTATTGTTCTTCAATCATAGCTACTTTATCTTCATGCTTCCGTTTGCACAAATTTCCTTCTGGATCTTCTTCTGTAAAGGTAAATAATAGGCAAACATTAATAAACAATTTCTTTCAAGAGAATATTGTTACTAAAGGGTATGAGACTTGAAAGGAGTGAATGAGCAATATATAGCTTCTACTTTCTAACAGCCAATCTCATCTACCCGAGGCATTGGTCACTTCTATACAAAAGTATCATAAGTAATAATTAATTACTAACCTGTATTTTGTTCTCTGATTTGCTGGCTTGCATCCTTTATAGAATCCACAGTTACAATATCATTTTCATCTTTCACTATAATATTATTGTCAAACATAACTTTCTCCTGCTTTTCTTCATTACCGTCGGCAATACTCTGCTGTGAAGATTCAGAATAATCAAATGAATATGTATCCTTGTCCATTGTCAGTGTAGATGCCAGAGAAGAAACATCATCATTCACAACACCAGCAGTATCATCTTTCTTCATTGTCACTGCTTCTTCCGCAACTTTGTCCGCCTGCATATTTGTTTCTTCACGAATGATTTCCTGTTTAAATTCATTTATCTTATTTTTTAGGAGTACTTTCTTTCTAGCAATTTCTTCTTCGTCGTCTGACGATGAAGAAACGTTGGTGAGGTAGCCTGTCAATGAAGATTGTTTGGATATATTCTCTGAATTAGCATTGAATCCAATTCTTTGAACCATGGAGATTGAATTCGGTGAAATAGAATATTTCTTCAACATTGTCTAAACAGAGAAGAAATATAGTTAATTAAATCTTTACATAAGAAGAAGATGGAATGTTCTAATTATAAGTAAATACGTGAGTGCAGTTGAATAGAAGCGACCTGCAGTTCAATAGTTATTTCAGTTTTACCTCTCGTCGTCAGATGACATTCAGTATACTAAATATCCCGCATATGTATTATAGAATTTATATAGAAATATACCTTCATATCTTCAATATCTTCCCGTACACTATCCGTATCATTAGTGTTGGATTCTTCAATTATTGGTTGAAGATTCTGATGAACTGGTAATATATTAGCTTGTTCAGTCTCAAATGATTCTATTTGTTGAAGAAATTACACATAATTAATATTAAAACCATGGTAAATATATGTTATTTCCAATTTACCAAGTGTATGTCTTCGTTTAGTTGTACATTTGAAAATGTTTGAGAAAGATTTCCAAAATGATCTTCTCGGTTCTATAACAACTTGAGATGAATCAATAGAATTTTTTATAACCGACGGACCAGGTTCGTTGTCTGGATTCAATTTAGATTTTCCTTTTCTGATAGATTCTGGCGTATTCTTATGCATGATTCTGAAATTTATAGTATAGTTTAAATTTATCAGTTAAAACAGACTGTATTGTTTTACATCATTCTTATACTTTCTAAATTTATCATACTATGATCGCTATAGTGTCAATTTAAACTAATACATACTTGTTCAGCTTTCAATTAAATTCTTTTGTGCGGTACTAATTTCAAATTATTACTTTTTACATTTAAAAACTGATCTTACTGTAAATTTAGTTCTGACAAGTGACACAATTATTGATATGTTGTTTCCAGGTGTTTGTTTTTCGTAATAGTACACTTTGATATTGTCGTTAGACAATATAGG
>JAGJTL010000198.1:590293-625105 GCA_022063505.1 Calosoma granatense | reverse complement strand
CATTGTATACATTTTGAAATATGTTCACATTTCAATCATGTTGTTTTGCATAATTTGTATGATTTACGTATAGCTTACATAAAATGTTCTACATTTTTGAAAATTAATGACCTTAGTCATATTTATCACAAAATTATCTAAAACTTGGACGCAAATTTGGCATATTTTGACAACCTTAACCATGGCCTGACAAAATACACATTAGCATATTTTAAAAAGAAAAAATAAATATGCAATTTTGACCATCTGTGGTTCAGACGGATTTTCCTAAGTGGCGCGTAGATATTATACAGGGTGTGCGTAATATTCGCAAAGGAGTGACAGCTGAGTATAATAACTCTGTTACCCTCATTCTTCGCTAGAGTAATTTAGAGCGCTAGTAGCAACTGTAATATTCCTTTCTTAAAATGATGAGCTGAAAGTCTTTTATTTATATATCTTTCTTTCCCTTTGCATTATTTTGTGTTTTGTACTTTAATGATTAAATGTTTTCGAAGAAATACTGGGAGTATTATTTAACAAACAATTAGTACTAGAAAATCGATACAGTTTTCGAAGATGCTGTACCATTGCACACTTGATGAGAGTGCTAAATCATATTTCCAAGCCAGTACGGCTCTGATTTGTCAGAATGTCAGCCAAAAGGAATCGAAGGAAAATGATCAGGAATGAAAGCAGATGAGAAAAATCGCTTAGTGGGTTTTTGCATTAACGAAAATGAAAGTGGGCACTGTAGGGTAGGGCCCCGTGAATGAGAAATTGAGGGAAGAGCAGAAAAAATTAGGGAGCCACGTGTTCCTATTCACCCTAGCACCGCGTAGCTTGTACGTACACGACATTAATTGCTGAAAAAATCAATTCTACCCTTCAAATATATAATTTGCTATGCATTCATCCTGAGGTGCTTCCAGGAAGAAAAATTATATAAGGGACTTTTGATAAAACATGGTAATTATCCATTGTCGATGTTTGTGTCGACATATTTCAAGAGATCGACTTCTGACAATAATGTGTTACAGTCAGCTGTGGTGTATACTGTTCTTTCGTTATTTTTAGCACAGGTAGCTTATATATCTGTGCTAGATTTAGCACTGTGTTGCTCTATTTTCTAACTGGCTAAATTTAGCTTATAACGTAACCTGTTCCGTCATACAGCATACACACATGTTACAAATCTGCGCATTTCAATTTTGTTACCAATTGGTTTTTCCCCGTAGAATAAACGTACATTGAACAATATTCAAGTGAATTAAGTAGTAATTGTTGTTCAGTTGTCATCAGTACACATGAGATTATAGCAGTAAGAGGTTTAATAGTACTCTGAGATAAAATTAACCACCCAATTACCCTTAAGATAAAATGTTATCTGACAGTTCTCTCCCAGTCTCCTGCACACACACCGATACAAGTAAATCTCTCATACTATGTCGTCTAATCTTGCTGACGTATCTTGTAAAACTTTTTCTTGATTCTTTTTCATTTGTTCCTTCCGTGTTCTGGTGAAATTTCACTCATGTCTTGTTTAAGTTGTCAGCAGTGTGCCGTGACGTTTGTGAAACGAAGTTAATTGCTGTAAAACATTTGTTAGTAATTTCTGTTGATATAACGAATCCAATTACACGTTGCTTCGGAGTGACTGTAGAATTCAGTAACTATTCAACAAGTTATAACTTTGACTAATTGCCGTATAACAGACTTGTACATGTGCTAGTACCTAGTAGATGTCTAGTCAAGGACAACAACGTCAAGTTGTATGCACAAGTATTGCAGTTGTGCCAACCTTGTTCAGGCTAATAGAGTTTCATGTAAATGAGTTGTGGCTGTTGGTCCATAATTTGATAATAAACGACCGTTCTGTTCTTGTATCTTTACCTTGCTTCATTTAGTCCGTAGTACCAACATCTACATACTAGAATCCCTCTCTCTCTTTATATATATATATATTAACTAAGTCATATCGCATATAACTTATAGTTAATGTGCAAGTATTCATCCTTATTTATGAACCATTTAGTTCTTTCATTGTTTTTTACCAAACAACCAGCACAAAACGACACTAGAACTATGCAAATAACTACCTTCAGAGAACAATGCAAGCATTTATATGCATTTCAGGCTGTAAACTGCTGAAATGTGAATCAGAAGTTGGACAAAACGACAATGTACCACGTGTATGTATGTATTCTTGTAGACAAAAATAAAACGGCATAGACAATAGAAAATATATACTCTTCCCTGTGAGCTATTGTTGGTACAATTGTCTGTATGTTTTTATTTTCTACTATATATCCTTGTCTAGGACAAGAAGATATTCATAATTCAAAACATCGCTGTAAAAATATACGTCAATGTTTTTGTTCCTGAAAGTGTATATTTATTCAAATGGATACATGTTTTCATTTTGCGTGGTAGCGGTTTAATATAATTCGTAACAACTTACAGAAACGTAGCAATTCTCCATATATATTTACTTATACATTCTCTTGACAACTCTACGCGTATAGGAAAGTAAAATAAACTAGTTCGGTCCTGTGTGCGACACAATTTTGCCGAAAGTGCCAGAATCACATCAACCAAACAACAAGAGCAATCAGAAATACTGCGGCTATACAACTCTCAACGGAACTGTGTCGAAAATAAAATCTGTAAATAGAAAACTTGATTGCCAGCGATCTTGGACTACGGCGGCGAGTGGCATAAACCACAATAAACCATTACAGCGTGCAACCATTAAACTTCTATTTCACACGACTTGGGATAACCGGCCCCTTTTATTATTATTATTATTACTCGTTTCGCTGATACTAGTGTGTGTGCAGTTTTAACGATTTTGCACAGGAAATCAACTTCCAGGAAAAATCCGGACAGCATCCGGTGTTTAAACGAGCACCAATAATTGGCAATGTACGTTTAACTATTAATAAAGTTTTAGCGTTGTATCGCTAGCGGATCTATTCGAGATTATAATTGTACGATTTACTTAAATATGTTATAATTATTCATACTGTGCTGGGCCGCATTTATAAATACTGTTTATATATGACACTAATCTATATATGTCTGTCACAAATATACAGCGTTGTGTTTTTATTGTTTGTTTTTACTGGCTGTACATATACATACATACCTACATACATACATACATACATACATACATACATACGTACATACATACATACATACATACATATACATTTATCGTACTGTTAATCACTCTTCCGATACATAACAGAACATAAAAAACTCACACACAAACACACATATATATACATACAGAACAATCAATAATTTACCTATGGTATAGCTGTAGAATTGACGTCGTTCTCTCACCTGAATGTGTGTGTGTGTGTGTGCGTGGGTGTTTGTACGGGTCGACGAACTTACAACTCCCGGAGTTTTCCGGGAGCAGTGGGTTTTTAATCCTCCGGGAACATGCGAAGCTGGCGAGAGAAAAGTACGAGAGAAAGATGATATATATCTCGTAAGAGAAAATCTGATTTTGTCTGCTACTCTCTGCTGCCTGCATATAACAGACATGTATAGTGAAACATCATGACTCTTAACACATATGTCACCAAGTTTAACTTATTTCCGCGACATAATATTCTATAGAAGATATTTGTAATATTCAAGATAGATTCTGGGAGAATTAATGCTAGATTTCAGAAGCACATAACTTGTTTATGAAACGGGAAACCTACCACGGATATATGGAGCCGAGACGGATGCTGGCGGATGCGCAGGAAACGGAAGTGTGAAATTGTCACTTACGATCATATCCGGTATCATATCGAATGATCAGTTCTCGATATTTGATTATCCATGCTAGAATCATATCAGACAGGAGTAATACAAGTGCATTTTGGAATATCAAATCAACCTTTTACTTTAGATTGAATCTACAGGTATTTTATTTTGATATTGTCTATTCTTAAACTGATAGAAAATGTTCTATAGAACTGCAACATGATTACAATTTCACGTTAACGTTTCAAAATCTCACCTTGTTAATCTAAATTAAACGCTATGAAAATCTTAACAGATATACTCATTTTACAACCGTGGAAAATGGAGGAAAATGTTACGAGAAAATTGTACGTACACTTTTACAGATTGGCAAATTAGGACCGTATTCTTTACGACTGTGGCAAATTTTCCTACTTTATTAAACCTGGGGGAGAAACTAAATTCCCTAAATGTACGATGTCAGGTCTTAAAAGGTTGGCACGACTGCTTGGTGTTACAGGACAAAATTATTTCCTTAGCGTGCATCACGAAACTATGGTAAATAGAAATATATAGATTTATGCAGTACAATAAAACACATTTGTTTTCGAAGAAACCAACCAACCACAAACAACTATAATTATATATGTTTGCAAGAAATGTTTCTTATTTTATGTTCAAATATAAAGTTTCAGTAAGGTTTCATATATGAATGTTGATAAACTTGCTAGTTTGACAGTGATTTCAGTATTTAATGATCCAAGGAATGAATTCGTTCAAAAAGTTTGAAAGTTTACTGCAGAATAATTTATTAGAATTGATCTGACTCATTATGTATGTATGTGGTAAACTTCTGTCTGTATAAAAATCATTTCTGACAGATATTTACACAAACAGTCTGACATGAATTGACCGCCCCCAAAATAACCCTTTTGAAAAATAACCGCTCTGTATGTGACAGGAATGGTTAAATCACATTAACCTGCCGAGTATCTGGCCACGGAATCGCTTAATTAAAAATCGATAGATAACCAAAAAACCTGTAATTAAAATGCACATTTGACCGTAGCTCGCTTGGGACTGTAATCCGATGTGAAATCAATTCAGAATCCACTGACCAAACGATGGTTTGCTGTATGTATATAGATGTGAAGGGATGCAACTGCTGTTTCGCACCCCTGCCTTAGCCGTCGGGTATAATATTGATTTCTCCCGCCCGCTCCCCACGCCCCCCAGCAGCAGCAGCAGAAGCAGCAGCCAGTGTCTACATCCGTGGACATGCAACACCACCATAGCCAGAGATATGCCAAGATGCATCGGCACGACTAACCAGAGATACTGTCTTGCATAATTCACAGCACATTTGTGAGGTTATGGCGGCTGATAGCAAGATGGCGCCGAGTGTCATTGGATAGAGCAAGGTTTCAGCTTTAAAATGATGTATAGCACATTGGGATTTGATTCAGTTTTACGCGAAAAAAAAACTGCAATATACTTAGCGTATCAAAAACTGTGTTAGACGATTTGGAAGTAGATTGATAGAATTGTGGATACAAGTTATAAGATTATAAAGAATTGGGTAGAATATAGATGAGAAAATGTATGACTTGAATTTAAATTGGACTCGGATGAAAAGCAAGCAAATGATACATTTCAGTATGTCTTTAATTATTTATAAAAAACGGTATCTTCTTCGTTTTTATACCAGTGGATTAGAGCAACTAGGTTCTGAGCTCTGGTTGTGAATCCAGTGAGGAAGCAGCAGAGGATCAGCAGTTAGGAAAGTAAATATTAACACACCGTCTAGACACTGGTAATCACTCAAACGTTAGTCAAAATGTTGTACACCTAGCATCGGCATCAGTTCAAAGCCAGACTCCTAGGAGACAGAAATGTTGCAGTTTGCGTCCCGTACGCTACGTGTAAAGCTGCAGTAAAGCTTTGCAAAGCTCATGTGGATAGCTTACCCGGAGCTCACAGCAAACAGACACACACACACTCGGAAACTCCAGCCAACTGGCATGGGAATTTTCATCAACAGTTCTGCAAGTGTCTTTTGTTAACGCAATTTCGTGAAATGGTAACGTGTATGCGGTCTGCTGTCGAGTTGTTAAAGAAATATTTCGTTTTACTTATTACAATACTTCCTGAAATAAGTTATTTCGGAACGAATTCTAATATTTGCAGCAACTGAAATAACTTATTTTGGGATGAATTCTAATATTTGCCGAGGGAAGCAACTGTTGTTTAACAATCACTGGTACACCATTGTTTAACCCTTCTGTACTCTGTGCCTGATCCCTGATGCAGATTTAGAATACATTAAGCCAGTATCATTTTTAAACTAAATCCCCAATATTACTCTAGTGCGAAAGATGGGAGGGCTTTGGCCATTGGACACCCCTTAATTTCACGTCCCTAGCCAGTAATTAAACCTGAGTGCACCCCTGTAATTAGGAACCCCCGTGAATTTTCTATATAATGCTCAACACTCCTCGTTTAAATCATCTTGTTACACAAGTAAGCACATTGACAGAAAAATATCGTATGCCTTCAGAATTTTAATATCATCCAATTTGTTCTCAAAGTTAAATTAAGAAACTTGTTCAAAAAGCTATAACTGCCAATTAAGACATTAATCATGTTTTAGTTTGTAGGTTCTTTCGAATTCAGAAAGAATTTCTAATTTTGTACAGGGTGCAAATATAGAGATAAATATTTGTAGGCATTTTGAAATTCGACGTTTAATCATACGTCAGATACACGACGCTTGTCACGTAAGAATTTAATCACTCACAGTCTTACACAGTAAACAACGTGCGCAATATAAAGCGAGTAAATATTTTTGTCAAATATTTCCCTTCATCTGTTATCATTGTTCACCTTGTTCGGCAAACAAACGTTAAACGGATGGATAAATAAAAATGAAGGAACAAGCAGGAGAATAACGAGAAATGGAACGTGAACTAAAATATAACGTCGAATAAAATCAGTGTTGAAAATGAAGTAGCCAAATATGACTAACCTTTTATCTTCTATTCCACTGTCTTTTATTTCAATTCCTATTCGAAGACCTTGCCGTTGTAATAGTCTTGAATTTAGTATTCATGAAAAACGTAGAAGAAAAAACAATGATGAATGGAAACCGATGAGAAAATCACTTAGGGTGGTTTTTGCGAATGGTTAGATTTTTTTACCATGTGCTGTAAGAAATAGCAGAGAGAGAGTGTATTGTTTGAACAGAGGGCCGAGATGGGTTACTGGTTGAGGTACACTGAACTATAGACATTGTGGCAGGCCATCTAAACACCGTACTGATGCATTATGGGTACGTAACATCCCTTCAAGGCACATTTTGATAGCAACCGCTCTTCCGTTGTCAGAACGGCTGGATGTGATATTAAACATCAACGATATCATTAGATCCACGGTTCTCAACAGGCGGTTCTCATATTATTATTATATTGGTATCACTGTTTTCTATAACACAATGTACATATTGTAACTTTTGACATGAATATATGTATAATGTAAGTATACACGGTATACATGTTTGTACTGGTGTGTATATGTATGTATGTATGTATAGTTAGGAATATCAAAGTTTAAACGGGTGACAGGTTTCAAGAGCTTTTGAAATGGCAAAGCTTTTGTTTACATACCCTAAACAATACATACACGTACGTCATATCTACCAGCAAACAGAACAAATCACAGACTGCCAACATACATACGAATGTACAGAATACAGCTTATTTAGTGTTGGTAGTTTAATTGAAAAAATGAAATTAATTCATTATAATTAAAAAACTTTCTGTGTTTCATGCCGTTCAAGCGGCTGAATTCATTATCGAATCAAGTTTTTATTTCAATTAACACGAAGTTAATTGAGTTTCTTATTTACTTGAAGACGGAAAATTTAAGAGAGAGAAATGAAAAAGTTTATCTAGATCTGCAGGCTGCCTTTCAAGGAGTATCTTTCTAATTGTTCAATAAAGAAATGTGATAATGATTCATTCAGTTCTTACATGCTCAACAGTGCAAATATATATTAACAACCTGTTCAAGAAATATCTAAGTTTCCAAGCCTCAAGTCAAAATACAGTCTGGCCAACCTTTAACACAAACATCCCCTGCGCGAAAGCAGGAAAGTAACTAAACGTGTAATCAGTGTTAAAAATCAACGATAAAACGTTTTTGCTGTTGCAATCTACTGCCAGTGTTGAGCGGTTGAGCTATCGTGACGGTTGAGCCAAGCACACAGGCGTACATGTGTGTATAAAGGGACGTATACATTCAGGCGTGGGCAGTACCGCGGGCGGTCCCTCGCATGAGAAGGGTGTATAGCAGCCTTAAGTTCATTTAAGCTTGTTGTACGACTAATTAACGCTGATCACGTGCTAGCAGCGGGTGCGCGCGGGGGTGAAACGAGGGGTGAGACAGCGCCTCACTGTCATTTCCGACCGGAAGTAACGTACAGAACAGTCACAAAGTCGAGATATGTAACTCTTGATACTATCCCTGAGATAATTTTTAAATATTCCTTACAACCTTGCAGTTTTCAGTTACATAAAAACACTTCAGAAAGAATTTGATGCTCATCGAAAAACACCTGAATTTCAGGATAATTTTGTGAATACGACCTTTTAACGCAATTATATTCGTATTGTACGTTCATGGCTCTCTCTGAATAACGTTTTAATCCTCGGTGTTTTGCACACCCCTGCGTGGAACAAGTGGACTAATTTTGTACAACCCTTGGTGTACGGAGTCAGACATATTTATGTGTTCGTTGACCAATTTCAGGGGTAGCGCAGGCATAGGGAACATTCGGTGTCAATGGCTTGCGTGAGGGTTGCACAAATTACATCCTATCCCGCTATACAGGGTGTCCAATATTGTTTGTGCCCAGCACACATGTGTGCATGAGTGTTTGTGTTACTTTATTTATTAGCCAAATGCTGTAACTTTAAGAATGGAACTTCTTGAATTGGACTGAAAAAATATACGATAACAAGCGTATGCTTAGCAGAGAATTGGATTGAAAGTGCTAATTTATTAACAAACGTCTTGCTCTTTCAATTTTGTAGAGGAAATTTAAAACAATATGTATATTTTTTCATATATACAAATTATGATTGGAAGATATACAAATAGAGAATGAATTCTTACAAAATTGTGTTGCATAATATCAGTTAAGATCTATTTCTAGCCGCGGAGTAATCACCGAATATAGCCGAATACCGTTCGTCCATCTCTGTATTGTAGTAATACAATTGACCCGTTAAACAATGAAAACAAAACATGGCCGCATCTTGTAAATAAAATAAGAAAAAAACACACAAAATGCAGCCAGATGATGGAGAGTCTGTGGAGTAATTTCTACTGCCATGGCAACCTTTTGTATTCGTAGCAGAGCCATCTCGTGGACGGTTTCTAAATTAAAGATCTTCACTTTGTTGACACAAGCCAGTGTGTGTGTGTGTGTAATGTAAAAGGAGAATTCCTTGTTAGAGAAAGACGGAAGACTTGGTAGTGAATCTAATCCCCTCGATGCCACAAAAAGATGTTCTTTACGTTCCGTGCTCGGCGAATATAGGATTACTTCCGCTGAAATTGATGGAAATGTAATAAAAGTACATCATTATATGCCACCCAATACGGCCTGAACGTAACCTCTAGCCGTGGGTGGTTAATATGTAATTTTCTACAAGAAAAATGATTATATTTTGCCAATATCTGTTTCCGCATCATGTGTGTTTTTCTTCCAAATCCACATACTGTAACTTGTGATGTGGATGAATCGAACAAAACTGTAAATGTTACCTTATTTAATACGTGTCTAATGTCACCTTGTGTAAGACAGATGGTAGTCATACATCGTTTCATCGCGTTTGACGGCTGAACGAAATTAGTGCGGTCTGGAGATAGAATGCATTGGGAAGAAAATAGCAAGTGTCGAAGTTGGAGGGCTCGGCCGGAAATACATTCAAAGCCCCCCGAAGGCGAGCGCATATATAGCAAAAAGGGGCTGTGCCCTTAACAATGTAATATTACACCCTAAGTTTCACAACTTATATCCCTGTAACATGAGACACACCAAACAGATCCATGCCTGTGAATGTACTAACAAATATCTACTAGTTTCAGATACCAGTGTAGCTGGATAATATTCTAAATACACCATTGAAAATTCATTACCTATATATATATATATGAATTTCTCTGTGTCTTTACAGATGCAATCTGGCGAACAGATCTAGATTTCATGGTGGTACACCATGATAGGTTGGTAGTACTGAGTTTCATGACTGCCGCCTCGCCTAGCAATAGTACCACACCTACAACCTTGCCAGTTGGTAGTACTTCAGTGGTTGAGAGCAGTACTGTCACAGCATTACTGAATAGTACTAAAGCTCCGTCTACAGCTTTACCATTCAGTCTAGTGAAAGTACTCAAGGATTTTTTCAATATGGACACATCAGACAACAACGTTGGTACGTGTAGAATATATTCTAAATATTCAGGGCTATTCTGTACATCTACCGCTAATTTCTAGCGTTGCGCTTTGAAATGACGCAATGTTCGTTTATAAACGACTTTGCTTAACGAATATTTTCTCTTATAGATTCAGGCTTCGGAAGCAGTGTAAGTGTTGAGTATCTAAACTATGCCTTAGCGCTATTCGTCTACTCGGTTCGATACCCGGCCGTGTTCTGGAACACAAACAAATGTTTCGGTATAATATTTTCCATACAACTCCTGGCAAACGGCCTGCAAAGTCTGTTGGCGTTTGCTGGAATGTCCGTATTGTATAAAGTAAGTAATTCGCATTTATTTCCAAACCCAGGTTGTGTTTTACTAGCAATTTCTTTGCTCTGGTAGGTTCAAATAATTGGAGCATGGAAAGCACTGCCGTTGTTGAGACATTACCCCGATGGTATGTCCCCCCTGGGAGGCAAATCACCCTTTCTACTGAATCCCCATGTGACTCTTTCGTTATTTTGTTTATCGAGTCTGCTAGTCCTATCGTCTAGTCTTATTCTATATTTATACGGACACGGCAGGTAAGAAAACGGTTCTATAAAAAGTCTTCGAAGGGTTCTAATAGTGTTTTAATCCGTGCCAGGTTTAATTCCTTCTTGAATCAACAGCGCGATAAAAAACATATATTCCTACCTGCATCTTCGTATCATTCCTGGGGCTATTTCACGCACTGTGCTGCGCTCTGCTTACTTGTGGCAGTAGCTGTAGCATATGCACCACTGCTATATGATTATACAGTGGTGTACAGAGGTTCGCTAGATGGTGCTGTACTCGCCTGCATCGTTGCAACCATCTCCCATCTCTTCTTGTGGGTGTTAGTTTGGTTGTTCTTAACAATTAAACATAAATGGACATTCAAGTTACGAGTAACGGTAAGCTACACCTCAAGATAATGAAGTTTTGCGTTTATTTTAGTTTCTTTCACGTGCGTAGGTTGGTAGAGCGACGGTTCGCTCAGCTAGAAGTGTCAAATTGGTCACTGATATTGACTTGATGGGCTGCAGGACAGATGACAGCACACAGCAACCATTGTTGATTGTTGGTAATGGTAGAACATACTCGGTTACTGAACATTCACCGAAGAAAGCCATCATGAGTGTTATACAGAAAGCAGCAATGGAGAAAAAGAATAAACAGAGCAGTGCAACCAACAGTAGTGTAGGGTAAGACCAAAAATTCCTAGTCACCAAATTTAGTCTGTATAACAGAATGCTTCATAAAGATTCTACACTTTATTCCAGTGGTTCTGAAACTGCTGACGATGATGCAGAAGAACAAATCTACTGGTTGAGGCCAGCATTGGTGACACCGCAACGGTCACCTGATTCAGCGTCAGGTGACCGGTTGTGTTGGTTCAGCAGTAAGAAACAGGGTAGCCAACATGTCAAACATAAAGTGACATTTAATGAAGCAACTAGTACGTCTAATATTCGGTAACTATAGTATCTTCTTCTAATATTAGTGTTGTATATGTGACGTTTCTGTTTAATCATTGCATGCACTGGTTCTGTTGCTGTAGTTGTTACTTATCACTGGATTTTCAAATACTGGCCTGCAAAGATATTAAATACAGATTTACAAATGCCGTATTGCAAAGATATTAAATACAATATTATAAGAGTTGGTTTCAATATTCTGGATTAAATCTATTTTTTTCAATATTGCTCTTGGATCAAATTTAAAGTCGCTACGTGAAATCTAAAGTTTATTTCATTAACTTTATACGTTATTCCTAAAGTATTATTATCAAGGAAAATATTAATGAACAAATTACAATAAAAAAAATATGTATATTTTATATAGTACATTTTTCATATTTGTCTAATTCGAAATATATACTTATTACCTTTTGTCCCGGCAGTAGCGAAATATCTTTGTAAGCCAGCAGTAGTATTTGTCTAACATGTAGTTGCTTTCGGTTTATTTGTGAATTTGAATATTAAATCATAGTAATCTATATAACTATATTGCATGTTTAACTATTTATATTATAAATAATATTTTCTTCCCTACTTCTGTAAAATTCAGTAATAACAAGACCAACATCACCAAACCAAAGTTACGAACACCAGGAGCTGCAGGAATCGACGAAGATGATGGCGACTACGCTACTCTGAGGGAGTTGCCTCTCATCCCCTCCCTGGTGCGGGACCAGGAGGATGATACTACTTCTGAGGAAGGCAAAGTAAGTTACTCTCTTCATATTCTAACCATTTACTATATAATCAGTTCTTCAATTAGGCTTAATATTATCGGCTAATATTATGGTCTAAAGTTATTGTGCCACTGTTGTATCTCAATGCTTGTTGCTTACTAATCTCTAACAATGTACGTGTGTGTCTTTGTCGCTTGGCTGTGCAGTTACTCGCTTGTGTACATGATGATAATGTCACCTACGCAAGCACCAGCAGGGACTTGATCCCACCCGTAGACTATGAAGATCCCAGTCCCCTGCTCACCCCTGAACCACTCTCCGACAGAGAAGACCCGGCACCAGCCAAGAACAACCCGGTGAACATAACTGTACACACCCAGGTAACACATGCTTCACTAACGGCCTCTGTAAATGTGTTTTACTTATTAATTAAATGGTAGTAGTGCTTTAAAACATCCTGGTATCGGTGATATTAACAAGAAACCAAGAACTATTGCAGGCACAAATGAAAAAAAAGAATATTATTTATTCCAGTTTAACCAAAAATATTGCAGATACAAATGAAAAACAATATTATTTATTCCAGTTTAACCATAAATATTGCAGGTACAAATGAAAAAGAATATTCATTATTTCAGTTAACTACGGGGCAGACCCCCAGGTGTCTAAGACGAGCTGACTCCGGTATGCCTCACGAAGAACTCACTCCACGGTCAGATTCCGTGAGTACAGAGTCCTCGTCATCACCACCCGAACCACCAGGTTCAAACCACAGTGAAACATCTTCTGGAGTTCACTCGAACGCTAGCTCAGACCAACACCATCACCACCATATCCAACCGCCTGATAACCATCACTTGCAACAGATCAGCCAAGCGGTCAGCCGCCGCGCAACCAGCGTAGCTGACCTGGTACAACAGAAAGATGAACACCAGTGGAAAAGTTGCTCCCTGCAACGTAACGTGCAACCACCAAACTCAGTATACGGTTACACAACAACCAGTCTGGTTACTGGATCGGTAACTGGTTATACCACATCAAACACTGTGTCCAGTTGTAACACATCAAACCCACACAACAGTTACACGAATTCACCCACTGGTTACACGACTAGTAACAGTGGTTGTACGAATTCAACCACGGGGTATAATAGTAATGGTGGTTCGTTGACTGGGTCACAAACGGTTAAAGATACTGGCAGCGATCAGAATGTAACTGGTATGATCCCAAGGAACCATCAACCGAGTTCTATTTACGGTTATTCTAGTAATAATGGTATAGTTACCACTGACCAGGGGGAAACCATAGTGGTTAAACCACAACCTGCTGGTTATACACCGGGTACCAGCCAAGGAATATACGGTTACACAACGGCTAGTGCTAAGTTAACTAATGGTTTAGATGGTAACGTACAAACGGTATTGGTTAAACCATCCTCAACCAGTCCACACTTCTCACCTAGTACCAGTCAAACCATCTATGGTTTTACTAGTGGTGGTAATGCGAAACCAGTGGTAGAAACCACTGAACACGGTATCCCTGCGGTAATACTTGAAAACAGCGCAGAGAACACTGTGGTTATTCGTAGGAAAAGCATAAAGCCTAATATCATTGACATCCAACAGATTCCGGTTATAAAAGAGGAACCGTTCGGTCGCTCAACCAACATGCGCATGACTAGTTTCACTGAGCACAATGATCTCAGTAAAATACAAGCTAGTTCAGCTACCCTACCACATTACCCCACTCAACCGATCCCGCAACCAACCACCTATCCGCATTGCTCAACCATGCCCCTCCCACATAACAGTGGCAGCCAATCAGCAGCTGCTACACCTAACTTAGGGACGGGCACTAGTTGTAACGTGTATCCACGGCAACACACAACAATACCCACCCATCACAATGGGGTGCGGCTGTTTCCGCCCAATCAGAACCCGTATGTGAAACGGTTACAGAATAATTACCAGAATGGTGGGGTACGGTTAAATAATGGTGGGGCGGAGGGTATTTATGGTAGTACCGGGTCAAACAGTAAACCGACCGGAGAAATTTATCATTATAATTCGTAATCGCGGGAGAGCAAAGGTTAGTGAAATGTTTTAGTTACTTTTTCTTTTCCCAGTTGGCATCAATGCAATGTTTTCTGTTTTTAAATTCACTCGTGACAGCTTGAATACTTGACAAATAAATATTTGGATTTTATATTTTTAGTAATTGTATACGATTTGCAAATACATACAATTTTTATTTTTGACAAGTTTTAAGTTATTTCTGTCTGTAGCATTGTTGCCAACTAATATAAACAAAAAATATCCAAGTGTTGTGACTAAGGTAACAATATTTAGCGCACATATTTATACAATCAGGGCCGGCTTTCCGCTAATTCTAGCCCCTAGAGCAGCCCTTAATACTGAGTTAAATCTCTGGTAGCAAATCTACAATATGGAACCTATACAGCCATTTTGATCAGGGCCTTAAAATTTCCTCAAGCCAGGTCTGTACATCATCATCATCATCATCATTGCCGAATATACAGGGTGGGCGGTAAATAATATGAACAATATTCGTGCCATAAATCAACTAGAATATTATTGTAGCCGGGTAGCGTATACAGAAACCAGTGGCACAATTCTTAATAAATTCACTCAGTATTTCAATGTACAGCTGCTCATCACACAATAAACATCATATACAGATATATACGAGTAACTGTTTCACATAATATTCTATCTTTTAACATTCAAATAGAAAAGAAAATAGACATGTGTTTGACAGTTACTTCTCTATCTAATCAATTTGTATAAAAGTTATATACCTAAGTTGCATCACAATGCTTCGTCGTACCAAAGATTTTCTATTTATCATATATGTAAGTGTTTACATTCCAACAAAACATATTGATTGACATAACACAATATTGGAAGAGGACCAGATACATCTCATCGAATATATCGGCTTATCATATCAACAACAACTTCTTTTCAACCATTACAACATACAAACATACATGTACACATCATAACACACAAATCTCTGTAGCTTAAATAGTTGAGAAAAATTGTAAATTGTTTAAATTTTTTACATTTATATACAGAAGCAGATGTTATTTTTCATTACAAACGTAATATGCAGTGAGGAATATAGCTAGATGTTTCTAACGTTAGTTTATTCATTTCACATAACTAATTCAAATGGGGTTATTTTCATTCTTACATTGCAGTCAAAATAGTACGCCATCTTGGTTAGTATGCAATGTTAAGAGGTCAGGTTAGAATAGCGTAGAGAAGAATGAAAAAATCCCAGAATTAGGTATGCGTTAGCTAGATTTGTAAATAAATATTTATTTAGCATAGTTGGTAAGTTATTTATTTGTGCGAAAACAAACCATAGTGTACATTTCTAGCTGTCTATATTATAACAAAATCATACTTAACCTCAAAAACTAGAATGACATCTGTCACATACCAATCACACACACACACACACACACTGTAGGCTACTTTTAACCTTCAATCTAACAATTTCCAATGATCGTTGTTTATTAGTTCATATCATAAACTTGTTAATGGAATCATTGCAAGCAGTGATATGAAAAACATATAAACATGAATATTTTAACCTGCAAACGTTAATTGTTTAGTGCAAACGCTATTTCTTGTAAAAATAAAGCGATTTCAGTTGAAAATCAATCATATAATAACTATGAACAATAATACTAATAAATATATTAATAACTGTCGATTTTACAATAACCACGAATTATTAACCGTCGTCGTGTTTGGAATTCGGTTCGGAATGTTGACAGATAGAGGTATATATGGATTCAATAGTTTATAGATAATTTAAACAGATTATTAAGAAATGTGACTGATGAATAGAGATGTTCTGAACCGAATTCTACACGCGATCAATTATATTGTAAATGTTTTTGTGTTCCTAATTAAGTTGTTACATATTTTTTACTTAATTTTTTAAATATTTGATGTAAAAATGAACAATAAATATATACATAACATCATATTTCATTCAGATTGACAAAAAGCAGACACCTTCATTCCTATTTGATAATAATTAGCAATAAAACAAGTAAATCATTGGTATAAATATATTTTCTAAAACTTATTTACATTTCTTTGAATGTGACAATTCGTTTCATATGTGTTATATGTTAATATGAACAGAAAATGATTTATTTGGTGGTTAGGTTATGATGTTTTAGCATATGTTTTTCTAGTCTGCACTTGTACTGAAATACTTGATTACATTCTGTACACTTGTGTGATGTTCCATCATTATGCGAGACCAGATGTTTGGTCAAACTGCTGCGTTTTATAAATCTCTTCTTGCAAACAGAACATTCGAACTGTTTCACGCCCACATGAATACTGCTATGTTTCTTAAACTCGCTCAGTTCCGTAAACATTTTAGAACAATAATCGCACTGATAATTCAATCCACCTTTATGCAACAAAATATGTGACTTTAATGTTTTTTCGCTCATAAAATTCTTCGCACACACATTACACTTGTGCGTAACTAAATAGTGTGTTTCAAAATGTTGTTTCAGATACTTGTTCTTCGAGAAAGACTTCTTGCAAATTGGACAAATGAAAACCGACTTATTCGGTTCCGAGTCTGGGGAATTTGCATCCTCAGTTGTTGGCAGTGTGCTATTGTAACTACATCCTTGTACATTTTGACAGTTAACTCCCGTATCTGATACGAAATTACTTGTACAACTAAACTGACTGTTGCTGTTTTCATTATGGTAAGTTAGACTTGAAGTTGGTAACACAAATCCACTGTTAGTGTCACTGTTGATCACTAGAGGCACTGTACTCGCATTTGGAACTGCATATGGACTGCTAACTTCACAGCTATTGTCAAAAGGCACTGTACTTTGGACTAAACCAGATTTGGGCAG
This sequence comes from Calosoma granatense, assembly GCA_022063505.1. Classification (NCBI taxonomy): domain Eukaryota; kingdom Metazoa; phylum Arthropoda; class Insecta; order Coleoptera; family Carabidae; genus Calosoma; species Calosoma granatense. The sequence continues at coordinate 607,751 of JAGJTL010000198.1, read as the reverse complement.
TATGAAACTATTGGTAGTTTCCGTATTTGTCACTAGAGGCGGTGCAGGCGGATTTATGTCATCGTAGATGATTAGAAATGTATTCGTTGGTTCTGCTGTGCCTGGATACGGAGATGGAAGAATGAAATTATCAGCAGCAACGGTGGTGTTTATGTTATCTGTCAGTAAGGGATAATTTCGTGTTACTTCTGGGTAAGATGGTGGTGATAACATGGTATTTATATACTGTTGTTGTTGTTGTTGTTGTTGTGTTTCTATATTGTTTACTATTGGTCGCGGTTCAAACGTGTTCGTAGCTGGTTGTAAAACATTATTAGATGCCACACTGTTTGTACTGCTTACTGAAACATTATTTACTGTTCTTTTCAAGCGCGAATAACATTTAATTTTAGATTTTGTATTTTGACACTGTGTGCTGTCATTCGTGTCTGAATCACTACTTATATACTCAATATGATCATCATCATACTCTCTTGTACGGGTTGTATTATTCTTTTTCTTAAATGACTGCATTATATAGCTCCGTGCGACTGTTGATGATTCCAGTAAGGATCGCAGTGTGCTGGGCTCTTTCTTAGTGGTCGTGGTTGATTTTTTCGCTACTTGTTTACGCTGCGCAACTGTACTCTTACCATCCGTGGTTAGAAAATGTGATATTTGTGCATTTATAATGTTTAATAAATTAACTTCATTGCTCGGTGCTGTACTTGTAATTTGGCTATTTGAATTTGACGAATTGGATGCCAATAAACTTGTACTAAGACTGCAATCATCTGTTGATGTTGATGCACAATCTATATCTGGTAAAATATGTTCCGGTTCTGCACGGAGATCAGAGTCAAATTCATGTTTCACATCGACAAAACAAATATCTTTTTCTGAATCTATAATACTCTCTTCTTTAATGGTAATTATCTCCGCATTTAATTCACTGTTTTTATCATAACTTACAGTTTGTTTAGCAGCACAATTATTAATATTTGCTTTTTCACTAATGTCCTGTTCCTGATTATATTCTATTTTTATCTGTTCTTCTTTTATATCAATGTCTGTATCTTCGAACATGTCAACATCTGATCCACTATCGCTTGAAGAAATATCCATATCTATTTGTTCAACTTGTACACGTTCATATAACAGTATATTCACACCGTAGATTTTATTTTTCTCAATTTCTACTCTCAACTGTCTATATTCATGTTCAGTTAATGGGCCTGCACTGTATTTTAAACGTGATACATATCCTTTTAAAATAGTACTGTTCGAAACGCACATTTTCTTAAAGGAATACGCAATTTTCAAATCATTATAGCACTTGTAGCAAATAAATAATGGCAGATCATCATCAATCCAAGCCTGAAACAGCGAGGTATAAATAAATTTTTTTGAGGTTAATAATTGTAAATAATACTTTAGACATTCATGACCATATAAATCAGGATATAGTATATAATTTTACGTTAAGAACACCATACGTTATTAAATTGTGATGTTATAAAGTTAATTTCAAATATACTTACTGTCTTGAATGAACAATATTTCAGTTTTTCAACTAAAGATATATCATCTGTATCTTTGTTATTAATATTTTGTACTTCCCTTCGATCATTCAGACAAACACCACAGAAAGTTGACATAAAATACATATTTATATTGTTTTACATTAAAGCAATCAAAAGTGACAGCTGAGTATTGTTATTGTTCAATGGTAATTACTTTAGTAACATTTGGTATTTTCATGTTAGTGTATTTTCTAGTGTTGGCAATGGTTGCCAAAGAACCTCTTTTTTTGACGGCTGTTTACATTCATTTTATAACTGTTGTGTTATGTAGTTGATGTGCTTTTGAAATTTTTCAAAAATGTATTATTTATCACAAATTTGTTGTACTTGTTTAAGAAAAAGTGATGTACTTGTTAATTTAACTGACAAGGATTCAGATGGAATGTCGTTTGCTGATAAGTTTAAAATGTGTGCATTCAACTTTATATTTGTAAGTATTAACCATTTATTAAATACCGGCTAAAACAATAAAACTAGAATTGCATGTTGAAATATGTTTATTCTTGTATGTATCATTACATATTTTCAAATAACCTATTAAATTAAAATGGCGGGATTTCGTAGTTGTAACGACGCAATAAACACACGTGTTGTTTTACTGAATCGGCAAATAATTGTTTCAGCATAATTTGAAAGCCAATCAACCATTGTTCATATGTCACTCATGCTGTGATAGTTTGAAGTTTACGTACAACTTTAGGAAACGGAGCATAAAGAATACAAAAACTTACAGAGAATACATTTCTCAGTTGTCAAGTGTGACACAAGAATTTCCCAACAGTTATTTCGATGTAAACATTGAAATTTCCAATTATGATGTTAAGAAATGTTATTCTAAGTCGAAAAATCGTGATAATAGTACAGTCACTAGCAATATTAATAATAATAACAATAACAATAGTTTATCAAATAGTATGAATAAAATGAAACCGGAATGTGATATTCAAAGTACCTCGAACGTTAATGATAATTTGAAAGTAGATTTGCATACTTTTGAAAATAAATACTGTAATTTGTTGAACACTATGACTGATACAAACAAACAGTTACCTCTTACCTATAGTAATGCAGTTGGTTTAGAAGATTCTCCTGTTTCGAGTGATTGTGAACCTGAAGATAATCCAATTGAACGTATGTATAAAAGTTGGGATGAACAATTTAAAAGTATGCGAGAAGAAGAGGCTAGAATGAAACGTAATATTAATAGTGCTATAGATAATCCTGAAACATTTAGTACTACAGTGGATGAGTTTGATGAGGAATTAGCCAATTTCGATTTTGAAACGTTCTCAGAAATGCAGCAGAATGCTGAACGATCAGGAAATCTAAAAACTAATGTAACGTCGACAGCTACGTCCGCAGATGCAGCATTCAAACATTATTCCAAGACTGGCGCTAAAAAACCGAAACACAAATACATGCAGTACTGTCACATATGTGACAAGTATTTGTCAAGTGATATTCAGCGACATCTGCTCATTCATTCAGGGGAGAAACGGTACAAATGTCAAGAATGTGACCGTGCATTTGTACGGAGTGATCATCTGAAAAATCATATGCGCAGATGGCATCATAAGAATGAGCGAATGAGCGAGAATAAAACAGTGCCTTATAAATGTTTCAAATGTGGAAAAATATTCAGCTCGAAGAAATCAGCAACGATTCATATGGGAACACACCGTAGTTATGGACGGCAGACTATGCAGAGCCAATAGAAACTTCATTGTACAATGAAGCATGATTATACAATACTTGATTTCAGATTCCGTTTTGTATTTACAAAATATCAACACTATTTTTTCCATAAGCTACGTGCAATTTGATTGAGCCTAAAATGTTTATATCTTGTTATAGAATATTTCTATATTATATCGAAATCATACCTGCAATTGATTGAGTTTAAAATGTTCATATTTTGTTATAGAATATTTCTACATTATATCGAAATCATATATTTGTATTATTAATTGTGATATGAATTTTTGTTCAGAATATTTTTAAGTTGATATTTTCATATATACATAAATATACACTTTTCTATCGTTAGATCTTTGTTTTATTTAAAAAGGAAAATATTGTAAAGTGATTCATGAAGAGAATAACATTTAAAAATTGTCCTGTCAAAGTACTCCGACACTAGCGACAAAACACTGGAACTATTACAAATTTTCATTAAAAACAACATGGCAACAGTAGCAACCTTAATTATTTTAGTTTGGCTATTTGCCAATAGATGTCAAAAAGGTAAATGCTGATTCCTGAAGGGTGTAAAGCACATATGACACGATCAGTTATTTCGTACATTTCTTTAATGTCAATGTAAATATTATGTGCACAGTACGCGTATCTCACAGAAAACTGATATTGCACACAAGAATTTTTACCTTAAATGATTTATCTCAATGAGAATGTATAAAAAAATTGGACATAAAAATTGATGTACAAAATCATTGATCGTGTCATATGGGCTTTATTATTGGGTAGCTTCAGTTGCCATATTAAAATTCATAATAGTTCCAGTGTTTTGTCGCTAGTGTTTGTGTCAGTTGTGTCAGGAAGTGTTCAAAATGGCGTCGGCTGTGATTGACGTTACGACTGAAAATAAACAAATTTCCTCGATGTCGTCCCAAGATTACGATGTGTTAAGTAATAACAGCACATCTATGGACAATTCATTGGTACGATAATTACTTTTTATTTCATGATAGTCACTACTGTCTATATCTAACCTACTTATAACATTGACTTGTCAATCAAAATATTTTGACTTATATGCACTTGTTCCTGCTAGTACTTACGTACTATAGAAACTAAATTTTAGTAAAAAAACAGTAGCAATGTTCTTAGTCAAGGACATGTGTATAATTTTAGGTACAATCACCTAGTATTGACAGTTTCTCAACATTCCAAGAGACAGAAAATCTCTCTGAACTGAACATGGATGAGAATATGGATCTGTGTGTGAAAATTGACAATCCGCAGAAACATTTAGACACTCTGGAAACGTATATTACGTTTCGTTTAACAACGAAAGTCGCACGAATCGAATTTTCCGAGAATGAGTATATTGTACGTAGACGGTACAATGATTTCATTTGGTTACGTCAGAAATTGGTTGAATCATATCCAACGCATATTGTTCCTGTAAGTAAATGGCAATTAGCTGTACACAAACTATATTTATTTAAGCTTGTATTGTGTTGTGTCAGCCTCTACCAGGAAAACACAGTCTTATTGGTCAACTGGATCGATATTCTAAAGATTTTATTCTCGCACGAATGAAATTATTAAACATATTCATGTCTCGTCTCGTTGAGCATCCGATTTTAAGTTGTAACGAATATTTCAAAGTATTTCTGACAGCCAAACAAACTGTATGTAATCATCATTTTTCTGACTTTATACCGCTTTTATTCAATTGTTTTTACTGGCTTTTAGGAATTTACTTCTTATCGAAAATCCCAACGAAACTCTATCTCGAAAATGCCTGAATCATTTCAAACTCTTTCCGGTATCTCGACAGTAAAATCACGTATGATCGAATTCGAGAAATCGCGTGATTATTTAAATACTTTGTCCGAGAAATTGATTATGATTGAGAAAATATCTAACAGGATAAATAAAGAACGGCAGGATTATATAACAGAGCTGAATAATTTTTACCCGGTGTTGAGTTGGTGGTCCACATCTGAACCACATCTGGCGCCACTGTTGCAATCTATGGCTAATGCAGTTGAACGAACATCCGCTGCACAGAATGACCTTGTACTGCAACATACTTCAATTATAACCAGTCCAGTCCGTGAATTCATGATGTACATAGATGTAGTTAAAGAAGTACTAAACAAAAGAGACACTTATCAAATATTATACGAGAATTCAGTAGAAGAATTGATAAAAAAACGTACCGAGAAAGAAACCGTAAGTGACAGTTCTAAAAAGTGAGGTTAATGTACTCGTATTTAAGAATAAAACTATTCCATTGCTGTTTGTTAAACTTATTGTTAGTAAATAAGTGTTCAGTATGTATTGTACTATCATAGTTTATCATTTTACAGTTAATTTCATCCTGTCATAATGCTGTACCGGCTAATTCTAATCATTTTTCACTCTGGCGTCAGCAGACCAGTGATCAGAAGTTGGAAAAACTCGGTGTACACATTCCACAGTTGATTAAACAAGCAGAAAGTTATCAGGATAGGTTAGAGTGTGCGAATGAAGCACTTCGTAGTGATATCGCCAGATGGCATTTAGAGAAACAAGCGTGTCTGAAGAAAATACTAGTGGACTTTGCAACTAAACAAATCGAATACTATGAGAAAGCAGTCGCTGCTTGGGAGAAAGTTGCTAATGAATGTACCTGCTAATTAGTTTGTTATTAAAATAATTTTCTGTGATTTTGTTGTAATATTTATGAACTTGATATATTTATATAACAAGTCTAACATTGATTTACATTTACATCAGATAAGATTAAAATGAATCTCAATAATTAATAATCTTCGGTGTGAATTAATGCCAAGCTTCAGATTTTTTGGCACAGATATATTTATATTTGTTGTTTGTTAATGTATGCATTCCATGTCAATAAAAATTATGCATAAGGGTAAATTTTGACAGCTAAGTTACGGAAACCACCGATATATGTTTGTAGGAGCCACTGTAGCTTTAATAATAGTAATTTATCTTGTATTTAAAATACTTGAATAAACAAATTTTGACATATTAATCAATGCATTTTCTGTTGCACCTCTAAAATAAATGACCCGTATCCTTTTAGAATGAAATAATGATTGATAATATAAATTTTTGTTTTAGGGAGAATGTTAAGTGCAGACATAATTAGCCATTATTCTATTTAATAATTCATAACCACTTTGTAAAATTGAATAAATAATGAATTCATAAATCATTTTCAACATTAGCTAGTGTCCAATAAAGTAAATGTTTTCGTTCAGTCTACAAGGAAAATACTGTATTTTCGGCAACGAATCAATTTCCTGTTAAATTTTAAACTTGACATCATTAATTCAGTAGTTCCTAGCATCTTTTGTATCATACAGGTGGCAGTATTGTCGAGACAGTAACTCTGACAGGTCACCCGTACATATTGATTTTATGGTTATAGTAACTGCAGTGCAGATATTTAAGAAAATTGTAGTTACTTGTCGCCGGAAAATCATACAACAATAATGGTAAGTATATTCTTAGTTACTAAACATTACTAATTACTATTATCTCTTGTCATACTGAATATATTTCATATTACATCATATTTTTTAATCATTGCTATGTCTCATTCTGGTGTCATAGCTATTTATTGTTGAACATAATTTATTTAAATTATTCTAGCCGCAATCTTTAGGTGATGCCAAGCCTATGAAGGCAACTAGATGTCCTACGGATGAATTGTCGTTAACTAATTGTGCAATTCTGAATCCGAATGAATTTCGTGAAGATGCAAAGTAAGTGTTATGTTTACTGTTTTGTTGATGTGCGTGTATAATTAGTGGTTTCCAGAATCAATTATTGATTATGTTTGGGTTGGTTTACGGTAATTGCCCCGTATAAGTTGTCAAATTATGAACTTGTAGCTTTTCTTAATTCTTAAATCAAATTCCGCTTTAATTATGAATTTGTGACGTAATAAAAACTGATATGGAATGATGAAATACCTTTAAATAGTTTTAATTTTATTCTGTTTTGAAAATACTAATTTTAATGTCATATATCGCGCATCCTTGGAAAATTGTTTAAAACCAATTTATTGTATAACTTCCGTGTACAGATACATCGAAGTTACCACGGGCCCATCCCAGCATTTTATGTTTGCCGTACAGTGTCACCCAGAAGTACCCACTGGGCAAGTTGGGTTTAGTCTACCGCAGCGTAAATGGGCGGTGTTGTCACTCAATCAAGAGATCAAAGTACGACCGTATCCGCCCGAATATCTGGAGTGTCTTAGCAATATGACGTTAGAGGTGGATTTCTTGCAGAAAAAGAGGTAATACATATTATCTATATTTTAAAATCTATTATCGTATTGCTTGCATATTGTTTTGAATCTGAATCTTCTACAGCACAACAACCGAACCAGTGGATTCCGATATGATGGCGAAGGAGTTCATTCTGCAGTTCGCTTCCCAACCTTTCACTGTGGGCCAGCAATTAGCGTTTAATTTCGGGGACAAAAGGTTATTAGGAGTCATTGTTAAAAGTCTTGAAGGTAAGCATTTTGAAAACTCTTCGCTCTGAGATAAAATATACAAAAGTAGTTTATTGAAACGTCATTTCTAAAACATTTAACTTATTTCAATACTCTCATTCATTGAAACATCATTTCTAAAATAGTTATTTAACTTATATGAATGTAAATATTACAATATTTTCAATAACAGTGTACATTTTTAATCGCAAAAGTTGTAGTTTAGTAAACTAGTAAGAAAATTTGGGCGTTTCAAGCTAACATTTACCAATTTATTTGCGTTAACTAGTTGTTTTTTTTTCGTTTAATTTATTCAGATATATGAATTGTTTAGCTGCTGATATCAATGCAATCAAATCTGGTCAAAATGCCAAACCGTACAGTGTGAAAATGGGTCGTTGCTTGGGTAACACGAATGTACAGTTCGAGAAAGCAGAAAATTCTTCGTTGAATCTTGTTGGAAAAGCGAAAGGGTAAATATGTTTTCCTCGTACATTGTCAGAAAGATCAAAAAACGCAGCATATATTTTATACATTCTTACAAAATATCAAACCTTATAATACAGAGCGATCCAGAATGATTGTAGCGTGCCGCTCTATAGCAATAGTGAATTTGCCGCTTCACTATAGTAATGGTTTGAAACAGACACAATACATACAGGCGGTGCCATAACATTGTACCCTAAAATATTCATAAAATATTGTTTAGAAATACTAGAAAATATTAGTTACGTTATTATTAAACCCAGATTATAAGGAGGATTATAATTCTCATAGTTTCGAATTCTCCCAAGATCCAAATACCGTCTTTTCCCATTAGTGTCTATAAATTTCTCCCATGTGTACAATTATTTAGTATATTCTAGTAAGGCTCAGTAAATATCTCCCATCTATACAATTATCTTGTAAATTTTAGTAAAATCGTACGCCAGTCTATTATTAACCCAGAATGGGACTTTCAAAAGATGGGTATTGGTGGTTTGGACAAAGAGTTCAATGCCATCTTCCGTCGTGCGTTCGCGTCGCGTGTATTTCCTCCAGAGGTAGTGGAACAACTAGGTTGTAAGCATGTGAAAGGAATCCTGCTGTTCGGTCCGCCTGGCACGGGTAAAACACTGATGGCCCGGCAGATTGGGCAGATGTTGAATGCTCGCGAACCAAAGATCGTGAATGGACCACAGATTCTTGACAAATACGTGGGCGAATCAGAAGCGAACATACGACGTTTGTTTGCGGAAGCAGAGGAAGAAGAAAAGAGAGTAAGCATGATTTTAACACGCTTCTAGCTGTTTCTAGCTGTTCTGAATCAGAATATCTTGTGCTGATAATATTATTCTTGCAGTTGGGTCCAAACAGCGGCCTGCACATTATTATCTTTGACGAAATCGACGCCATTTGCAAAGCCCGTGGTTCTGTAGCCGGTGCGACTGGTGTTCATGATACAGTTGTGAATCAACTGTTAGCAAAGATTGATGGCGTCGAGCAATTGAACAATATTCTTATCATTGGCATGACGAACAGACGTGATATGATTGATGAAGCCCTGTTGCGACCTGGCCGTCTCGAGGTACAGATGGAAATTGGCCTGCCGAATGAACAGGGCCGGTTGCAGATATTAAACATTCACACATCCCGCATGCATCAGTATAAGAAAATCAATCCTGATGTTGATAATAAAGTAAGAGCGATTTTATTTGTTTTGCAAGCTATCAAATATCTTAAACCTTGAAGAATATATTTCTTATTTAAAATGTAAGCATAGAAAAAATATTAGTAAACATAGAAGAACTATGACAGTGACTGTATCAAGTAGTACAGTCACTGTACTGATTACAGTGTGCATTGTGCCATCTATTGTGTGTTACAGGAACTAGCTGCCTTAACTAAGAACTTCTCCGGAGCAGAATTAGAAGGTCTGGTACGTGCAGCACAATCTACAGCTATGAATAGATTGATCAAGGCTGCGTCCAAGGTTGAAGTTGATCCCGAAGCTATGGAGAAGTTGCTGGTTAACCGCTCTGACTTCCTGCATGCGTTGGACCATGATATCAAACCAGCGTTTGGTACAGCAGCTGAACTGCTGGATCATTACTTAGCAAGAGGTGTAATTAACTGGGGCAAACCCGTGTCTGATATCCTGCAGGATGGTATGCTGTTCATCCAACAAACTAGAGCAACAGAATCATCAGGTAAGCTAGAGTTGAATACAATCAGCGCTGTTTTGCTCATAGCACTTGCGTTCCGGCACTTTTTTTTTTGACAGAGTTTAAGACTTAAAAACTGGATATATAATTTTTTAAATCAAAAATTAACAAACTGTGAGTTCTGGCAGTTTTTCGCTTAGAAAAAGGTACTGAATATAGTTCCTTTCAAATTATTCTTTGAAATATGTTAACGTGCAATTGTAAAAATATGCATACTGTTTAATCAAAAGCGTGTTATATTTGTGTTACTATCATTTGCCAATTCTATACAGGTCTAGTGTCTGTATTATTGGAAGGCCCACCAAATGCAGGTAAGACGGCCCTGGCAGCACAGTTAGCTAAGAACTCCGATTTCCCATTCGTCAAGATTTGTTCGCCGGAAGATATGGTTGGTTTCACCGAATCCGCCAAGTGTTTACAGATAAGAAAAGTGAGTTATAGATTAAAATAATCGCTAGTGTTCAATATTAGTATGTTTACAATATATTACGCGGGATATTGTAGGTGTTCGATGATGCATATCGTTCGACACTCAGTTGTATTTTGGTGGATAATATAGAGAGATTATTGGACTATGGTCCGATAGGACCCCGGTATTCTAACCTAACTTTGCAAGCGTTGTTAGTCCTGCTGAAGAAGGAACCACCCAAGGGCAGGAAGTTGTTGATCTTGTGCACAAGCAGTCGAAGGTATTGCATTTTTTTTCGCTTAAATCTGCGCGTGAAGAACTGTCACGATAAACTACACTTGTTACAGTTTAATACTGCACTGACAGATCACTTGTTTATGATTCCATTGACAGCTAAACACTTATAATTATTGATTAAAGTACTAAAATTTGTTATTGAAGCTATAACTTGCTATATTTGATTGTTAAAAATATCTATAACATCATTTCATCTGCAGACAAGTTATGGAAGATATGGAAATGTTATCTGCATTCACTTCTATTCTACACGTTCCTAACCTGTCGGAACCGCAACACCTCCTAGCGGTGCTTGAGGAAACTGATGTATTTAATAAAGATGAAGTTGCCAAAATTGCTAAGAATATTCGTGGTAAAAAGTAAGTCCCAATCACACGCAACCATATAATGTTTGGATACTGGGCTAATAACTAAATGTGTTTATATACAGGGTGTTTATTGGTATCAAGAAATTGCTAGCTCTTATTGACATGGCCCGACAGACAGAAGAACAGTTTAGAGTCGTGAAATTCCTTACAAAACTCGGCGATGAAGGATGTCTATCAGACTAAATACACCATTAGTTTTATTTATCTATTCATTTGTAGCATGGTTCAAATTGCGTATAACAGCATTCTCAATTAAAAGTGTACACTGTTATTGAAACTGTCAAATTGATTCAATAATATTGTTCAAAATCAGCCAAAAAAAAAATTGAACCATGTTTATCGTATTAGCAAATTAATTAATACCTTAATTACTTATTTAATTATTACAGAGTTTAATTTATTACTATCAAATATAAAAATACATACATTAGTTCGTAATAAATACGAAAAACTTACTGAAAATTAATTATATTTAGTAGAATTTTTATTGATATTTCATTCCATAATAGAAATAATATACTAACAATATAATATGTATGTCATGTGATATATAAATAAGTATTATTGATTCTCAAAGTTCTGCTGTTTGTCTAAATAATAAATAAATTCATACTGTGGTACAGAGCCGTATTCAGTGTGTGACATATTGGTATGTATTGTGAATTAGACAAACAGGGAATTTTTGTTATTATAGTGCAATCTTGAAACAGATCTGGACGTATTAAAAACACTTTAGTTCACCGTGGATATTCAACAAGTTCATTCCAGAAAATATATATTATAATTACCCAGAAAAGTGACAGCTATAATAAAATGTACTGCCATCTTAACAAAATAAATACCACAATGTTTATTAATATTGTCCAGATCTGTTTTTAAGAAGCTTCATCATTGTTGAAGATATTGTAAATTAGAAAAAAATTAAGTGAATGCACTTAATTGTCAAATTTACGCACTTATCTAAAGGACGCTTCTCATTCGTCGCTAGTTACATAACCTTAAAAATCTAGAACAGTTTCAACTAGTAAACATATATATATCTATTAAGTTTAAAGCATTATTAAAATTTTATATTTCATTGTTGATATTTTATTTGTACATGAATTTATCGTTTATATAATAATGTTTGATTAACTCGGTATTGTATCATTGCAACTGTCATGACATTCAAAATGGTGACGTACGTATTTAATAGTGTTTTAGTGAATCGTGGAAATTTTAATATGTATTGTTTAATTTGAATATTTAAAAGTGTTTTTATTGTGATGGCAGCCATTGGAATCGTCATGACTTGAAGTTAAACTAACGGTAGTGATTTGCATGGAAAGAAGAAGAGGATTGGCTGAAGAACAAATTGTTTGACAGGAAGACAATTCCTGGTTTCTTGTTGGTTAGCAATCACTGCAGATCATGTAAAGTACGTAATTCAGTTGAGATTTTAGTCAGATAATTCTGTGTATATCGTTACATGCAATAACTTGTCAATTTCATCAATAACTTGTAAAAATATCAATTAGTCTATATATATATATTGGTAGAGATATATGCATATATGTATATTGACAAAGTTATTAAAAATATTTCGAAAATTATCCCACAAGTATATAATCCTATAATCGTGAATGACAAACGGTATTTTACTTTCAATTTTCTTTTGTTATTGTTCCAGATATGCGCAGTGCAGAGAAATGTTTGCGGTAAGTAAATAAATTGCTCAAATTTACTTTCAATGAAATTTATCAGAATTAATCTACGAGATTATTGATAGATATATAATTATTTGCAGAATTGTCAATTTAAAAATTGTACCAACGTATATATAAATATAACTGCATACATTTCGCTTTTTAACTAATATTCCTTTGTTTTTAATGATGGGGAAAATATGTTTCCTTAAATTTATTTCAAATATAAAATACTCGTTAGTGAATAATTGAATGTCAGAAAAATAGTTAAGATATTATTTTAACTGAAAATAATAATGAAATATAAAGGAATTTATTGATAATATATGCAACCGCGGTTATGAATTATGTTATTCTTGTAATCATTTCAAAAATCCTGGTTTAATACCAGCTGTCATACAGAGATGACAGTATGATGTGAAGTTAGTGTCATTAGTTAAAAATTCACTAAATATGACAGTTTTATATAAAGAACACATGTTTGAATTATAAATTCCAAATACTAGAATTTAACTGTATCGTACTTTATACATTTTTGATTATTTTGTAGTGTAAGTTAATAGTTTTACACTGATTGTTTTGAAACTAATTTCATAATGAGTTGAATCTACTTGATGAGTATGTGCGCTTGCGTCAGATTTAGTATTTCCAGTTTGTGAGAGTAGCTGTCAGAAGCACAGCTATAATTAAATACGATATTTCCACTTTAAACCCTTGTCGCTCACTAGAAAATCATTTGCAAATGATTAATTAATGGTTTAATTATAGTTTAAGACATACGCGATATTCTAGGATTGTGCATGATATATTTTTGTGTAATCATTTCCAAGGTAAGGTCGCAATTGATGTAACACGTTGTTCCATACATACTCTTGTTGTTAAAGATTATAAATAATATTCTAAACAAATATCACACACGGATAATCTTGTGTTATTTAGTAGCTATGCACCTGTTTCCATAAACTGTCTTTTGCGACAGAAAATTAACATGGTGAGCCTGTGCCGTTATGTCAAATAAATGTTGCGATAAATAATGTTGTTTATTTTTCTAAGCATTAATTATTCATTGATTAATTGTGAGAGTGTATGTATACAGGTGACGCATGTTATATGTGAATACAATGAATGCAGTTTTATCGCAAGTTAAAATTAATTTATCTTATATAAATTATTTCCAAATTTATACAGGAACTTTTTAAAAGCATTTCAGTATTTGTTTATAATTAAATAGAATTTAAATTATAATTGGTAGTGCATCTGTGCTAAAAATAGATTAACCTGGATAATATATAGACAATTCTGCAGAAATTATTTTTTCGAGAATAAAATATTGACAGCTTCAATTTTAGTTTGTAAAATGTTGCGTTCAATCATGTTGAGTATATTAATATTTAATATTATGTTTTATAAGAATATTACTTGTGATTTAATATTAAGACTGAACGTGAATATGATTAACTATGAAAATGATAATGTTCTTCAACAGTGAAAATGTATATTTCTATACTTTGTAGTAAACCACATTGTTTATATTAATGCGACATGTTTCGACAGCATTGTGTGTTGTGTTTCAAGCAAAAATTTAAATTACAAAAGTAAGGAAATATACATTTTTATTGTAAAAAATGAGATACCACGAAGTAAATGAAGAAAATATAATATGTTCTTCAACAGATTATGACGGATATAAAGAATCGTGACTATATTCTAGAAGCAATAGATCAATTGCGCAGACGCAAAGCTCGACCAGACATACATCGAATATGTAATTTCATGACTCGAAGATTCGCAGTGGATTCGAAAGATACCAAAGCCGACCTACAACGTTGCGTTGAGAACGAAGTTGTGTATAAAGTAGAATATAAAGGCAATATAAGTTACCGTAATGCTGCAAAGAAATCGTATGGTCATATAAAGAAAGACCCGGTCAACGTGTCAATGTCTGTAGTACCAGTGAAACATGAGAATCCGAAATTATTCGCTAACATTGTAACAACAGCAGTAGCTGACCTCATACTAGCAGATTCAGATTATTTAGACTTCGGGGTGCCGGCTGCAGAGTTAATGAAGAAAATCCTATTCAAACATGGTTCAAAGTTCACGAAGAAAATGCTAACGGACCTGTTTCAACGTGAAGTCGAGAATGGTGGGCTGGTTCGGATGGGTAATGGTAATTTTTCTCTAGGACGGACTACACAGAATGAATCTGAGAAATCAGAATGTGATGATGAATATCTGAACGTGAATACAACAAGTGAGGATGTTCAACCTCCCGTTAAGATACGGAAAAAACCCGGACCAAAGCCTGGAAAACGGAAGAATGAAATGGAAAAACTACGGAGTTTGGAACCAAGTAGTGTAGGCATACGTATGGGTGGACGACGGAAGGTAAGAAGAAGACTAGAACGCAGGTTCAACTTAAATCCGCACGTTAAAATCAATAATATTGAATCTATCCGTGTCATATTAATGTTTGGGGACGTGCAGTTTCGTTTTGATATCCTGCAGTGATTTTTATTCGTGGATTTAAGTTGAACCCCGTGTTATAAATACACAATAAGTTATTATTTCCATCTGTAATGATCTTACATAATACCGTTATTGCCAGGAACAAAACAAGCGCTTGTTTTGTTCCTGGCAATAACGGGCTATAGTTTCAAAAATATACTTTCTTATATATCGCTTCTTGATACCAAATTGTTAGCTATATTTTCCTTAAATATTTTACAGAGAGCTAAAAAAGTGTTTGATCCTTCTGACAATAATTTACCGCGCGTGAGTCGCAAACGTGGTCGACCTCTTGGTTCGCTGAATAAGAGTACAATAGAGAAACAGACAGCAGCGTTGCTCAATGCGAGGTCTTCTGATCAAAGTCCCGGGTCGAGACCGACGTCCAGGGCGTCCAGTACAGGCGCTAAAGATACAACAGGTGGTGTGTGTAGCGTGTGTCATGTGCAGGGCAAGAAAGGAGGTTGTGACAAGATGATTAGTTGCCGAGAATGTAGTAATAAAGGTAAGTGCGCACTTATCGAATGCTGTCCCCATTGTAGCATTAATGTTACAGCAATATCGAATGCTGTCCCCATTGTAGCATTAATGTTGCAGCAATATCGAATGCTGTCCTCATTGTAGCATTAATGTTACAGCAATATCGAATGCTGTGCCCACTGTAGCATTAATGTTGCAGCAATATCGAATGCTGCCCTCATTGTCATCTTAAGAAAACAGTTAAACAATGTGTAGTTTCGTTTCAAAATTGCAAGCTTTTGATTCCCAGATTTAAATTGAACCTGCGTTTTAGAAACAATTATTAGTTTCGTTGATTTACAAGACATAGTTAGCGTATTGGTCGACGCGACCGCCAATCTGACATACATTGTGTCATGTAAACATTGCTTTAGAATAGTATTTTACAGAGAATATTATTGTTACAGCGCATGTGTCATGTTTAAACACAGATGAAGGAATCTTACGTATGTATCCTGATAATACATGGCAGTGTCCGCATTGTAAAACCTGCGTAGTATGCTATGAAACATCAGATTCTGTAAGCTGTCATTTGGTATAATATAACCTCACTTTTACCATAAATCTCTCATTCCGCAGGGCGCACTGACAGTTTGTTCTATCTGTGCGGATGCATACCATTCACACTGTCACGAACCAAAGATATTAGAAAAATCTAAAGGTGCATTTAAATGGGTATGCAGTAATTGTCAGATGGAACCTCTGCTTACAGATATTAAACCCAAAATGGAGATTAAACAAGAGTTGCCTGATAAAGTTGAAGAGAAACCAATGTTAAATCTATCTTCAAGTAAGTGTTACCAGACAGATGGTAATGTTTGTTCTAAGTTGAACTGCTGACAGACTCAATGAATGAATTGAAATAGATAATAATTTACTTCTAGATTCTGACCCGCTGTATTTGGGATCTAATGATCAAGTATCACCCACGCCACCTAATTCGGGCAGGTCTACCCCGTTCCTACGCTCACCACCAGCCTCACCAACGCCACCTACGTTAAGTCCGCAGACTAATCACAATGGCGGTATGCACTCGAGCTCCAGTACGGAGTACAAGTTCAACTTGAGTGACTCACAAAGCATGAAAGATTTTGACCCGGAGGAATTATATGATCCCAGCATACCAGACGCATCCAATTGGACGTACGATGATGTGTACAACTACTTCGTACAGTATTTCCCTGAAGAAGCCATCGTATTCAAAGAACAGGTACATTTTGTGAGGTTAATGGTCTCGTATTTAAGCTTACAATCGTTGTACCTTCAATTCACCCGTGACATTTGTTTAAATCAATACATTTCTTACATCAGAAAGTGTAGTTTTATATTTTTAAGATCTAATATTGAACAAAAAAATGGAGAAATAAAAAGAATTTTGAAATTTTGACAGGAAATCGATGGACATTCCTTGCTGCTGATGAAACGCGTGGACGTTCTGACAAGTTTAAATTTAAAACTGGGCCCGGCTCTGAAGATATACAGGCACGTATTAAAGTTACAAGTAAGACGAGACGACCACAAACTCTATTGGTTATAAAATGTAAGTGAATTTTTGTCTAAATATACGTAAAATCATTTTTCAATATTTATCTTTTCGTTTTAGATTCACAAAAAATATTTCGTATATTAATTTTTTTATGAATCTAATTAAAGATGTAAAAACAGAAAACAATAGATTTTCTTTTCAATAACTAATATGTG
>JAGJTL010000198.1:534670-545938 GCA_022063505.1 Calosoma granatense | reverse complement strand
GATATTGTTGTTATATTCATTATATTTTGCCACATTTATTTCAAAAATTGTCGAATTCAGGAATAAAATTTTGAAAACCAACAGTTTAAATTTTTCTCCAACTTGAAATATACTTAAATTATGTCTTTTTATGTTCATGTAAATATTACTATCGCAAAATGATTTAAATACTTCTGCTAAAATTCAAGTTGGCACTGAAATTTCCATTCAGTTCATTCGTTGTAACATCTTTTTTTGGTCTTAATACGCCTCTGATATCATTCACGGTTATATCAACATTTTTAAATGCGTTCAACAGAATAATAGCAATGACAATCACAAGAAAACCGCATACACTGCCCGCAATATCTTTAAAACTTAACTGTTGCCATTCTTTGAATAAAATCGCCGATGCTACCAACACAAAAGTTGTAAAGAACACGTAATACACCGGTGTTACAATATTTGTATTGAACAGATCAAGTGCACGATTGAGATATGTCATCTGTATGGCTATACACGTGATGACAGCTACCGCTAAACAATATGGTAGCCAACTGTATTCACTATCCGTGTCTCTAGACAATATATCACGTACAGATATCCCTAGGCCCTTGCAAGACATAACAGTCAGGCTGCCAATCGCTGAACACAAAATTATATACCAACATACATTACGGCTACCGTATTTCGGACCGAAATGTAAAATAACTGACAAAGCTAAAATGATTACAAACGAAACGTACAGCAGAAATGGTGTTTGTTGGAATTTATCGATTAAAGTTGAAATACTTTCATGGTCCTCTGATATTGGCGAATGTAATACAATTATTGTTGATCCCAGAATGCATAGAACACAACCTAACTGAAAATCAATCATATATATTCATAAATACAAAATTAGACACTGTGAAAAGAAGTTTAACCTTCTTGATAACAGTGTAATTATTACACTTTAAACTGAGAAGATTATAGTATATGTTATTTACCTTTCCTAATAGATTTAAATGTTCTTTTAAACAAATAGACGCCACAACAGCTGACACTAGAACACTCAGCGCCCCTAGCGGAGTAATTAAGGAAGCTGGAGCGAATGCATAAGCTGCGAAATTTGAGGCTTCACCTATACCCACTATAAATTAAAAACAATTTTCATGATTACAATACTTTCTTTTAGGCTATGTATAAGAAAGTAAAAAGACATCAGTAAAAATACGACAGGATATCAAATGATGTACATTTCAAAATTCAAACAAGACATAAAACTACAGTTTGAACTAACTGCAACAATACGAATTATTTTCTAAAACACTTACTACACAACAGACCGGTCCACCAAAGCCACTCTTTCAAATAACCAAAGCCTCCGGAACCAGCCCGAAGACTTCCCTTCCTGTTCAGTCTTAATAATGCTTTTTTCTTAATGATAAAACTTGATCCAATAAACAGACTAGCACTGACAGCCAGGATCAGTCCGAAGTAAAAATTTGAATCGCGTTTGACTTTATCCACTGAAGTTGTTACCGACATTTTGTCGTATATTTCATTGCTCTCTCACATACTCAATTACTAAAAACTTGATAAGTAATTACTTGAGAAAATTAAAAATGTCAGGAATTCATGATACACTGTCTGTAATTTTGACATATCACATATAGGTTATGTCACAGGTGCCATTTTAACTATGACTACGTTTATATTCGCACCAGTAGATATAGTTTTACTTACGTTTACATGTAACTGTTGTGGCGATTTGACATTTAGGGATTTTTTGATCTGTAAAAGATCAAAGGTAAAGAATAAGAATATATTTAGTTGTTTTTTGTTTAAAAGCAAAGAGAAAGACGATCTCAACTATATTTTAAAACATATAAAATACAATTAAATATAAAATTAATTCACAGTAAAAAAATTATGTTGAATACATACGTAAAACTTAATCGATTTCAAATAATTTAATTTTACAATATACTTATAGGTCTACAATGTGTGTAGTTCGTCCTACAGTTTGTTTATCACTAAAGTAACTAGTACTCTTACACGAACCTATAATTCTACGTGACACTAACATAAATATCTTGTATCGGCAGTCCACACACACACACACACGCACGCACGCACGCACGCACACACAGACACATTTATAGTATATGTAACATACATGGGATAGTTCATTTTGATGTGTTGGCTACGGACAGCAGTGAATATAGCTTTAGAACAAATGTCAAAAGATTTATAACCTATACACAAAACTAAAATGTCAAAAAATCATGAAAACGAAATAATAAAGTTACATTTGATGATACGATACGTAATTCATGTTTTCCATAAACTACTAGATCATGTTTATACATTTAACATTAACTAGAATTGTAGTAGTAGCAGTAGTAACACTAAAAACAGTTTGTCCATTGAGTGAATTTACTTCGCACATTGAAATACTGATCATTGACAGACAGATAAGAGAACATCACACAGAAATTCAAATAGATTTCATCATTATTTATCAAGGGAGGCGGGCGGGCAAATCAAATACTAACCTATAATATAGAATAAACAAATGCACAACATATTTGTCGTCTTCTATGAGAAATTTCCAGTGAAAATTTTGAAAAGTTATATTTGTTTATGCTATTAAGTTTGTATTTTCGACAATTATCAGATAAAATTCATATAATTAACCAAAGATTTTTCTCATAATTAATATTAACATTATATCGCATTTTATAATTCAAAATGCCTTTATACCTGATCCAATTTTGTGTGTGAATTCTTGTTAATATAAATTAAGATTATCTGATAATTTTAGAATACAAATATAAATAGCATAGATAGTTTTTAAAAGATAAAAATTCGAAATGTTTGTCTTATTTAAAATTGATATAATCGTTACGTCCATAGATATATATATATATACACAAATTTGCAATAAAAATACTGTATAGTTTACAGCATAAGAAGCACCTGCAACAAATTGCACTGGATTTTAAAATTAATAGTTTCTTTTTTGTACAAGTGCAAATTAAAAACAATAAATAAAAATCAGTTTATTGTGAACTGAAATCATGTAAAATAATGTGAGATTGAACTCGAGATTAAAACAGAGATAGAATTTGACAAGTAACATAACCTCAGATTTCATAGCAACAGGAATTCTGCACAACTTCAGTATTGAAGAAAACATACTAATATAACTGTAAAATAAAACGTCTATTACACTATTTTATCAGATTCAATGAAGAAATAATTTCAATTCACAATAACACATGATGTGAGTTATAACTATTGATAGTTAAAACTGTTACTCAAAGATGTCGTTAGTTATATAAACTCTACTATGACGTTTAGTAATTCCGCGAGTAACGCCATCAGATTAAGTGTTAATTTATATAACTAAAAATAACTGAGCATAAAAGTTAAAATTAAAATTGTATAATACGAATTAAATATGACAGATGACATTTGCAAGAAATTTATTCGAAATGTTGATTTTTAAATCATGAATAATAAACATTAAAAAACTTAATATATTAAGTTTGAAAAGTATATTGTAAACAGATTAAATTTAGTATGATACATACTAAAATTATAGAAAAGTTTGTGAAAAAAATGATCATCAGTCATATTTAATGTTGTATCGCTTGATAAAATTAATAAATGCAAATATTAAACTAGTATTTCCTTGACACGATAATATAAAGCTCGTTTTACACTAAGAAATTAATTTCGGATCAACAAATTCATACATTAATATATACTTAATGCCAAATTTTCAAACTTTGATTCGAAATTAAGTCATATTAATGTAAACCGAATATATTTATCATAATTGTTCGAAAAATGCCGGAAATGCTTAATGAAACGTAGTTAAATTATCAAGTACATATTTTCGAAATATGTACTTACAGTATTGAAATGAAATTATCTGTAAATGCATTCATCATGCATTATGATTAGAAATGATAATTAATTCTGTAAAATATATTGTGTAATTTAGCAAATTAGCTAGCACAACACTTGTTTAGTAAATTAATTTAGTGTACACTGTAATTAAGAAAGTGATCAATTGATTACAGAACGCCAAACAATATTACTATTAAACAATATATCTTCCAGAAAGATAATACATCTTGACAGATTGTATTTTCGACCATGATAATAAAGAAATACATTATTTAAATATTACGAACAGTGTTTTTTTTTTAATAATAAATATAATACTGAAAATATTTACATGTGACAGATTGAACAGACCATTTTGAATTTTGTGTTTTCAAAGTTGGTACCGATATGAACTTATGTACAAATATTCAATTAAAACTGTCAATTTTTTTCGCATTTTTTTGGCCAAAATAATTATTTTTTGTTGCATGAATCTGTCACCTTAACATTATTTCATTTAAGATTTGAATTAAATAATTGTTAATATTATTATTCCATCTTCTATAATTCAACCTGTTGAGCAACCATATATCTATACGGTAGCGCTACATAACTTGTGTGACAGTTGTAACTTGTATAGTGATATTTCATTGTATCCATGTTGGTAGCACTGCAATTATTTAATTCTAACCTTAACAGCTTACACCGGTTAGCGGAAAGAGTGAAAATTTAACAATAAACATATTTTCTAGATGATTTTACTTGGACACCGAATCTTCAAGACGATAAAATGTCTTTGAATTTTTGTAAAACCTACAAATGTATTAATTATATGTTCATAAACAAGTGTTGAGTGTTTCTAGGATGAGATTTAAGTTAAATATAAATAAATAATATCGTATCTGTCATATTGCTATTAATGTTTTGATATTTTATAAGTTGAATCACATCCTAGAAACAACGGTGTGTATTTTAAAGCTACTCACACGTGATTACGGTACCGGACTGTTGTTCGGTAGTCCGGAGTACGGATTAACGAATGCAGCTGGCGGTGGCGGTGGGAATGCGTTAGCATTGTACTGATACTCGTATCCTGGTGCTGCGCCCGGTGTTGGTGGATATATGCCTTGTGCAGCGGCGGCGGCGGCGGCTGGACTTGCATACGGATACTGGTGGTGCGCATATGCATTGCGCATGGCGTAATGTGGTTGCGCATGCGCATATGGATCAGCCGCGGTGTACTGATGCATGTCGGGACGATGAAATGCACTGTACATATTCGGTGCAGGTGCTGGCGGGTAACCAGCAGCCTGATCGGGCTGGTACGGCGGCTGATACGGTGGTTGATAACTGGGCTGGTTAGGATATGGCAGACCTGCAAGTATTGTTTAAGGTTATGTACTTCTGTCCGCTAAAATCACAGCTAAAATCTACCAACAACTACTTATTTAAAGTTCGTTATTGCCAGGAACAAAACAAGCGCTTGTTTTTCAAGCGATTCATTCTTTTCAAGCGGCTTATTTTTTGACAGTTCGAGATATGTATAACCAATAGGTGTATATATGATAAGCAACAAATTACGAAGAAAATTGAAACTATCGAAGGAAAATGAAGGTAGGCTAATTAGTTTAATGAATAATTACACTGGCAACATTTTTTAAACCGGGTTTCACAAGAAGGTGGCTAAATTACCGAACAGCCGAAAGTGTCAGCCAGAAAACAAGCGGCTTGAATGCATTTTCTAGCAAAAGCCGCCAGCCAAAATTCAAGCCGCTTGATTTTTGCTTGAAAAAACAAGCGCTTGTTTTATTCCTGGCAATAGATCATAATTAATTTAGCAAATGCGTTGTATAATGTCGAATGAGGTTCGACATACGGAGTGCAAAGGTTTAAACAACGACATACCTGGATAATTGGCAGAATACTGGTTTTGCTGTGGGTATGACATCATGTCATAAGCACCATGTGGTGGCGGTGGTGGTATAGCTGGTTGCCCGTACGGGGCAAAGCCACTCGGGCTGGCAGTATATCCAGCAGCAGCAGCAGCAGCAGCAGCTGCGGCAGTAGTACCAGCACTGTGATGAGACGGAGCTGGTGTAGGTTCAGCTGCTGGCGTCGATTCACTTCTGTTGCTAAATAAACACATCAAATTACATGTCTTTTGTCATCTGTATCTTCTTTATTGCCTGACAATTCTAAGCCCAATAACATACATAAAACGCGTTTTAAACTTGAGTTGCTGGGAATTTTGTGCATAAACACAGATCTCAAGTAAAACCCACTGTTTTTTTTTCATTTTATGCTGTTTTTAGCTAAATAAATAACAAAATAACTGTTTATTTCCTGACAATTCCTGCAACAATTTATATAAACACAAATGTCTATCTCTGTATTGCCTAACAATTCTTGATAACAATTTATGTGAACACAAATGTGTACCTTTGAGGTGTCGCTGGAGTGCTATTTGACTGTGGTACCGCTGGTTTATCGACTTTACTGGACTTTACTTCTGCATAGTGCTGTGCTGGTTCCGGTGGATTATAAAATGATTGCGCTGGCAGAGTAGGCTGTGGTTGAGGGTACGTTTGCACGTGTGGACTGTAGCCGTAGTAACTGTTATAACCAGTGTACTCTTGTGGGTGCACCGGTGCATCGGATTTAGTGTTTGCTGGCTGTGCAACCGGTTGAGATGGTTGCGCGGCTGGTTTAGTTGGTTCGGCGGGTGTAGGAGTTGAATGTGATTGAGACGATGATGATTTTGAACTGTAAAACAACAGTTTTTATCTGTATCTCTTGACAGATTCATTGGCAAACTAAATATCTTAATATTTGTATCTCTTAATAAACTTATTGACAAATTAAATATCTTCTATCTGCATCTCTCAACAAATTCATTGGCAAACTAAATAATGATCTTATGGGAAAACTAACTGTAGGGAGAATTAATCTATATGGGAATCGAATGCATAACACTTACCTGGTTTTCACAGGTTTCTCCACAATTTCTACATCGTTCTTCTCGGCGTCCAGATCAATGATATGACTGTCCTCACCACTAGACTTTTGATCACCGCTGGAACCACCAGCAGTTGGCGGCACTGCTCCATATGAATTAGTAATATTATCCAAGCTCTCCTGGAACGGTTGTTTATTCTCACCAATAGATGATGTTGTCTGTTCTAACTGATGCAACGCAGAACTAGTTGCACTTGTTTTCGATGCTGTCTTGGTTGCACCGAAGTTGCTCTGGTTGTGTGCTTTTTGGCTAGCGAAATTGTGTCGGTAATTTTTCAGAGAACGACTAGTGTTGCCCTGTTCGTGTACCACTGGTGGTTGAGGTGGTATGGTTGAGCCAGGTTGCGATAGATTGGGTGTTGTTGGTTGTGACAAGTTTGGTTGCGGCATGCTTGAACTTGCATGGGCCTGGTTTGATACAGAATGGGATAAAATTGGACCTGGTTGAGATAGATTTGAACCGGTGTGCGTGTGATTTGGACCTGGTTGAGACAGATTTGAACCAGAATGACTATGATTTGATCCTGGTTGAGATAGATTTGAACCAGTCTGACCATGATTTGATCCTGAATGACTTGTATGTGTTCCCGAATAACTCGACACAGTATGTGATGGATGTGAAACGGAATAAGTTGAACTGGATACACTATGATTTAGATTGGACACTGAATAATTTGGATTTGATGCACTGTGAACTGGGTTTGAAGCGGAATAAATCGAAGTTGCAACTGAATGATGCGCATTCGATGATACACTGTGTGATGGATTCGATATATTATGAGCTGGATTTGCAGAATGAACCGAATTTGCAGCCAAATGACCTGAATTTGATCCTGGCAGGCCTGAATGTGGTACATTCGATGGAGTATGTGCCGAATTTGATCCGGAATGACCCAAACTGGAGCCAGTATGACTTGAATTTAACGGAGTATGGCCCAAATTTGGTCCTGCGTGACCCAAATTTGACGCATTATGAGCTAAATTCGTACCAGAATGTTGTGATATATTCGATATTGAGTAACTCGAGTTGCTGACGCTGTGAGCAATGTTTGCAACTGTATGTGCTGGATTTGGTACAGTATGAGCACCGGAATGTGAGATGTTTGCTCCGGTATGAACATTGTGAGTGTTCATAAAACTATTTGTTCCTTGTCTGGACTTCTCCTTGCGAATATCTTTCGCTGTACTTGGTTTTAATTTATCATTTGAACCATCTTTGCCAGCTGTGGCAGATTTTGGTTTGTCTACACTTTGGTATGTATCTAACTTTTGATACGAACCAACGCCTGGATAGCTATCCATATTGGCGTATGTTGGTTGTGTGGGATATTTGGAGCCTGTTGTTGGATATTTGTCAGGATTCTGATACTGATCTGCAGCAGGATATCTTTCTGATGTATGCACTGCAAATTTATCTATTCCAGGATATTTTTCAGGAGTCTGAGATGGAAATTTATCCATTGCGGCATATTTTTCAGGATGTGTGAAACGATCTTGAGATGGAAATTTTTCAGCTTGTTGTTGTGGATATCTTTCAGTATTCGGAAATTTTTCAGGCTGCTGTTGTTGCTGTGGATATCTGTCAGTATTCGTAAATTTTTCAGGCTGCAGTTGTTGCTGTGGATATCTGTCAGTATTTGAAAACTTTTCAGGCTGCTGCTGTTGATTTTGTCCAAATCTTTCAGGATTCGCAAATTTCTCAACTTGTCCAAATCTTTCAGGATTCGGATATTTTTCAGTACTAGCGGCTGGATTTGGATATCGTTCAATAGAGGATACTGAAATTGGAAATTTTTCCGACTGTCCAAATCGATCAGGATTTGTAAACTTTTCAGTATTAGAGAAAGCAAAGTTTTCAGTACTGCTAGTCGGGTATCTTTCAGTACTAACAGCTGGATTCGTATATCTTTCAACAGTGGACGTTGCATTTGGAAATTTCTCAATTACAGATGTCGGATTCGGGAATTTTTCAGCAAATCGCTCTTGATTACTGATTTTTTCACCACATCGTTCTGGAATACCAAATTTATTATCTTGTAATGGATATTTCTCTAGATTAGGATTTCTTTCAGCATTTGTATACTTTTCAGTACTGGAATATTTTTCAGGGTTCGGATATTTCTCAGTGTTTAATGGATATTTATCCAAATTCTGATATTTCTCAGTATTTGATGGATATTTATCCAAATTCTGATATTTCTCAGTGTTTAATGGATATTTATCCAAATTCTGATATTTTTCCGTGGCCACTGGGTACTTATCCATATTTTGAAATTGCTCAGACGCTCCTGAAAAGCTTTCGGCTCCAGGAAACCGTTCTGGATTGGGAAATCTCTCCAGATTAGTGAACCCGTCCGAGCTTGAATGTTTCTCGGAGCTTTGATAGCTGTCGGTGCTTTGTCGTCGATCAATTGTATTCGAATCAGGAAATTCTGCATTGGACAATCGTTCCAGATCGGTTTCCATGCTCTTCTCACTTTCAGAGAACATTTCCGCTTCCGTACACTCGATAGCATCACCTGAGTCGTCGTCTTTTTTCTCTGACGCATCTACCTGCTGGTCTAGCGGTATCTCTTCGTCACTGCTGGGTACAATGTGTGTTTCCTGATCCTCTCGATCACTTGGTTCATTCTTGATCGAACTGGGATCCATAGCTTTCATTGGATCACTGGATTTATCCAAATTGTAGGGTTTGGCCTTGGCCAATTGTACTTTACGATGAACACTCTGTATTTTACCGGTAAATCGAGGTCCTGCGCCCATTTTAACCGGAATCTGAATGATTAAATTAATTAATCAATTAATGCCCAGGAAGTACTCAAATTTTACATTATAATGAACAATATCACAATGAAACTATCCCGTTGTACATATGTGTTTGTTTGGTTGCCTACCCTGCAGGCGATTAGTTCAATAAAATTAAACAATATTTATAATAAACCACCTACTTGTATGCTAACTAATATTTTAATTTATTTAATTAAATAACATATTTGGAGTAAAATATTGCATAAATACTGCTGAGAAGCAGCTAAAATACACACTTATGTACAACTGAGAAAACTGACATATGGAAAAGGAGTGGGAGGTGTTTGAGAACAAGTGAGACAGTGTATTTATTCCAGTTAGGAACAAATGAGACTGGGAACAAATGAGACTGGGAACAAATGAGATTGGGAACAACTGAGACTGGGAACAAATGAGACTGGGAACAATTGAGACTGGGAACAAATGAGACTGGGAACAAATGAGACTGGGAACAACTGAGATTGAGAGCAACTGAGATTGAGAGCAACAGGTTAATTGGTAAATGAATAACAACATATGTTACCTGTCTGCCAACCAAATTCGGCACAGGTTGTCGAATACTCCTCATGTTTAACTTGGTAACGGATTGTGTAAACGGTTTAACCACTCGCTGCTGACCGCCCTTCGGTATAACCGTGATAGCAGAGTTGTTCTTCAACGGTAACGGAACATTACCGGTTGGCGTTTTTGATGTATTCGCTACTTGTGGAACTTTAAAATTATATTTTCTTGTCAAAACACGACTTCAAATATTTGTTAAATTATAATTTATTGTCAAAACAGCTTTCAAATATTTGTTATATGCTAATTTTTATTGAATAATAACGTGCTGTGATTTAAAGTGTAATTGTATATTGTTACAAATGTTTATTCATTGTGTTTGCGATGCAAATACAGGGAGAAAATTAAATTAAATTAAATTAAGGATAATTTTACTTACTTTTTTTCAATATCGTAGTAGGTGCTGGTGTTTCCTTGCTGGCTGCCTCTTCACCCTTCTCGGGAGCTTTGCCCCCACGTACTTTGAAAGCTGTCTTGATAGCGACTATTTTACCACACTCTAGTTGCATGTAAATGCCTTTTGGTGATTTCAACACCAGGACTTTTTGTCCTGCTTTCAGTACAATACTTCCTCTGTCCGGTGAGTTAGTTGGTATCACAACATCTGTCAATATTAACAACAATGTTGAAATTTACTTAAAACAGCACTTATGACAAGATATGTCATGTGTAAAAATTAACAATTATGTTGAAATTAATTTAAAATAGCACTTATGACAGATATGTAATCTGTTAACAATTATATTGCAATTAACTCAAAATAGCACGTATAACAAGATATGTTACCGTGCGAAGATAATAAAATAATACAGAGTGATCCAGAATGATTGTAGCGTGCCGCTCTATAGCAATAGTGAATTAGCCGCTTCACTATAGTAGTGGTTTGAAACAGACACAATACATACAGCCGTGCCATAACATTGTAACCTAAAATATGCATACAAATATTGTTTAGAAATACAAGAAAATATTACTTACGTTATTATTAAACGCAGATAAATATATTAGTCTTAAAAAACGGTG
>JAGJTL010000198.1:514082-534510 GCA_022063505.1 Calosoma granatense | reverse complement strand
CGCAGATAAATATATTAGTCTTAAAAAAGACTGATTGTATGTACCGAGAAAATAAGGAAAAAACTAAAACGAAACAGAGAACAAACAACGGCAAAAACCAACAAGACGCCACTGAATGCTCGGCCGGTAACATTGGTAAATGTCGGTAAATAACCACAAAATTGATCTTAGTTTTATTCCGTGGACGGTAGTTCTGACTACAATGCGAACATAGCTTGTTCACGTGGGTTACAATCATTCTGGTGCGGTCTGTATAATAAAACGATAAAAGATTCTTCAGGGAAGAAATCAAAAACAGCATTTTTGACAAGATATATTGGCATGCAAAGATTTGTACGGGAGATATCAATGAGGACAAATTAGTACTGCATGTTTACCTAGGGGTAACGTCATCTCCTGAGCAGTCATACCCTGTCGTTGCCATACTTCTGCAGGTATCCAACGAGAGCGACCCTGCGTAGCTCCACCAGGACGTGCTATATCACGTACCATCTGTTCCGATTGCATCGGCCGCACACTGGCTACTGGTTTGTTCTGCAACATTCCGTCCTGAGTCCGGATCGCTCGAATCTGCAGGCCTTGCCCAGTGCCTGTAACACAAAAAAACCGGGGACATTTATCATATAGTTTGTCGGTAATCGATGCGGCATTTGCCGACAAGCAAAACTAAAATTGCCGGAGTATTATTTATATAAAAATTTATCATAAATTAATATTATCGCGAATGAAATCTATCCAGAACGAGTAGGTATTTTATATAGTTTTAATGCTATATGGAAATAGGTAAGTAGTTTTATGTGCGTATCAGACGTAGAACGGCGTTTTGTAATTTACTTAGCTAAAAACAGCAGAAACTGGAAAAAACAGTGGTTTTTTTTCTTGAAATCAGTGTCTATTCACAAATTTCTCAGTAATTCAAGTCTAAAACGCGTTTTATGTGCGTTTTAGACTTAGAAGTAGTTTCGCTTCAGTATTGCGTGAGATTTAATAAGTTGATTTAAGTTTAATAACACTTACCGTTGTTATAATAACTGTACGTTGGTCGGCTGTTGATGTTTGCTTGTTTCTCCAGTTCGTAACTACGTTTAGCCAATCGTTTTTCTGCCTGGGATAATTTCTTTTCTTTCCTATCGATCAGTAGCGACTCGTGTTGGAACGGTTCCTTGCTCAACCGTGAACTGTATGCATCTAGTACTTTCTGCATCACAACGTCTATGTACTTGTCTTTCGTTGTACTGAAATCTTTGACTTCTGTATCCTTCTCATCATCCCAACACAGATTGGTGACATCTTTCATTGAGAGATGCGCGTCGGGGTTGCATTCGTCAACAACACGATCAGCCATACCTGTACAGAATTACACTAATATCAGATTGAATTGCACAGAGCAATGTTCTCAATAACAGTGTATTCTATTGAATTACACTAATATCAGATTGAATTGCACAAACAATCTTCTCAATAACAGTGTATTGTTACACTCTGAATCGAGAGAAAGATAATAACAAATATGCTAAATTCTAAACTAAAATCTAAAAGCAGACCGAGTAAGATGAATTATAGAAATCAGGTAATATCTAATTATTTACCTTGTTTATTAATCTGCCTATCATATATCTTCTTTTCCAAGCAATTATCCATTACAATTCTGTAGACGAAACATGGTTTCTTTTGGCCGTATCTGTAAATGTATATGTGTGTTGATTCACAAATATTTATATAGCTGGCACTGTAAGCATATGTGAATTGATTAACATATATTCGTACCTGTATACACGACAGACAGCCTGTGTATCATGACATGGATTCCAACTCGCATCGAACACAATAACTCTATTAGCGCCAACCAAATTGATACCGAGCGAGCCGGCACGCGTCGACACGAGGAACAAGTGTATATTCGGATTAGAATTGTACTCATTAATCAATTTCTCCCTTTCTAAAGCACTAGTTGACCCGTCCAGACCTATGAATGGAAGAAAAATGATTGCTAAACTTCAAATATGAACTAAAATGTTTATGTACTGTCGTTATAACAGTCAGAGCTCGATACACATATATAAACGGATTTCTGTCAGTCGAGATTCAACTTCACACGGATCAAAACCCCGCGCGCAATTTCGAAGCGAAACATGTCCGCGCATAACATTAATTCTACAATGGGTACAGCATTCGATATTAGTGTTTTGATTCGCGGATTTAAGTTGAACCAGCGACTGGGCATTAAATAGTGTTAGTAAACACATATTAGAACTGTTTTATTAATCTGTAGGGGAAACACCATATATGGTATATTAACTATATATATATATATATATATATATACGAAATAATGAAACTGAAAAAGAAAAGGATAATATTTTTAAGAAATAATACAAATATGCACACTTACGGTAATAATTCTTGTTGCGTGCCCATTTATCAGTGGTGCCAGGTAACTCGGTTCGTTGTAAAAACTCCTCGATAAGATTAAGAGTGAACAGCGACTGGCTGAAGAGCAGTATTCGATCACCCAGTGCCATACTCTCCTGCAGGATGCAGAAGAACACCTCCATCTTTGCAGAATTCTCCATACAGCCAGGAATGTAACCTTTCATTAATTCTTGAGCCTAACACACAAAGTAATTAGTAAAAACTATAATATATACGGAGAATGAACTACAGTAGAATCCACCTATAATGAACTCGCTTGTAATGGACACTCTGTTATAATGTACCCTTTTTTAAAGTCCCAACTCCAACACGTATAAAAACCTCAGTTAAAATGAACTCGGTTATAATAAACTTCCGCCTGTAATGAACCAAAATTCGTTATTTTGTCCATTATAACCGGAGCGATTAGGGACTTTCCGCGTAAATTATGACACTTTTTCAACACTAAACAAAGTCAAACTTATTCTACATGAAGATTATATCGCCAAACCGTGGATCCAAACAAAATTAACCGATTTCGAAATATGTAATGTTAAATACATACGTTCATACATATGTGTGTATTACAATAAGTTTTTCACATTTATTTTCGTGTTTCTGTATACCTATATACGAGTACATAGTTTCATGTTGTGTTAGTTATCTTTAATAATAACATGTCAATGAAATAACATGAAGATAAATTTGTTTAATTTGTCATTATTCTGATGAGATGGACCACGACTATAATGGACGATTTTACTTGGTCCCCTGAAGTCTATTATAAGCGGGTTCTACTGTATCATAAATATGCAGATTATGTTCTTAAATCAGTGATAGAAAATAAATTAAAACAATACTTACCCAATCATATGGTATACCAGGATCTTCTTTGACAACTTTCGTTACGGCACCTGTCAAAATTTCACCCGACTTCGTCTCACCATCTTTATCAACTTTCTCATCCGTCTCTTCCTTCGTACCACTCTGTTGTTCTGTATTTTCATTCTTCTTGTCCTCGTCTTTTGTATCTGTTTTCATTTTTGATTCATCCGCGTCTAATTTTATAGCATCGGCTGTTTTAGCAATCGGTGTTAATTTATTGCCGCAATCTTCTTTATTTTCAATATTCATTCTTGTTTCCGCAGTCCCGTCTGATTTGAATTCCGTCTTGATATCTGGCTTAAACTCAGACTTGTATTCTGCTTGCGGTGGTTGAGCTATGGGAGGTTGCACCTGCTGCGGTTGCACCTGCTGCGGTTGCACTTGCTGTGGTTGAGGCCACAGCTGATTCTGGGGATAATTAGTGTTATTCGCCTGGTAAACACTGTTCTGCGAATATCCTTGGTTATACTGATTCGAACGGTAATAATCCTGGTTAGCACCGTACCCCGGTTGAGCATGTGGTTGCGCATGTGGTTGTGGCTGGTTATGCATGTAATAATCATTTTGCGGACCGTTCTGGTTATAACCGCCATACTGATTACCCGGTTGTGGATTACTGTGTTGCCAATAATTTTGGTTGTCATGTTGGTATGTCTGCGGGTAACTTTCTGGTTTGTTCTCGTAAAACCCACCGTATTCTTGGTTGGGATAATAACCTGGATTGTAATTATTCGGATACGCCTGGTTCTGATTGTAATAATCCCCGTTCTGAGGATATTGTGGGTAGTTTTGGTGTGGATACGGTATATGTTGATTTGGATATGGTGGCCCGGGATAATTAGTGTTTGGTTGACCATAATTTGGTGGATTTTGGAGTCCGGTTGGATTGGACATGGCCTGATTTGGATGTCCCGGATTTGGAATATTAAGTTGGTTGGGTAAATTTGGTGCATTTGGTTGAACTACCGGGTTAGTTAACGGTGTCGGTGTATTGGTGTTTGGAGTTACTGACGCTGCCGGTTTGGCGTTGTTTGGTGATGCTGTTGTAGCGTTGGATGATTTGGATGCAGCAGTCTGAAGTACATAAATTATTTCTTCACTAATTTATCTATTTTGTCATTGCGTACATCAATAATATTTAAGCCCGTTATTGCCAGAAATAAAACAAGCGCTTGTTTTTTCAAGTAAATATCAAGCGGCTTGAATTTTGGCTGGCGGCTTTTGCTAGAAAATGCATTCAAGCCGCTTGTTTTCTGGCTGACACTTTCGGCTGTTCGGTAATTTAGCCACCTTCTTGGGAAACCCGGTTAAAGAAATGTTGCCAGTGTAATTATTCATGAAACTAATGAGCCTACCTTCATCTTCCGTCGATAGTTTCAATTTTTTTCGTAATTTGTTACTTAATATATATATACACTTATTGGTTATACATATCTCGAAGTGTCAAAAAACAAGCCGCTTGAAAAGAATGAACCGCTTGAAAAACAAGCGCTTGATTTGTCTAAACAAGCCGCTTTAGATAGATACTTTGTTTATCTATCGGACATGATACATACCTTTTTCTCTTTCTTAGCTCCACCCTTCGACCGAGAACCTTTCTTGGGCGTGGCTGGTGTACTGCCATTGGCTGCCGTGCTCGTAGCGGTGCCAGCCACCTCCTCCAGGTCAATATCTACCGCCTCGCCTTGTGTGTGTTTCTTCAGGAAGTAATACAACACATCGGGGTGGTTCCATATCTAAATATCATACAATTTAGTCAAATACATTCCTCTCCTTAAAATCTAAACGGACCGAAAAATTGTTTCACGTGTATTTTGTATTAGAAATGTACTTTGTTTTTTCTTTTGGGCGAAATTTTCGTTGCGAATAATGAAGATAGATATATAGTAAGTTGTTTTATAAAATAATTACATACCTTACAGCAAACTGCAAAAGCTTTGAGCGGATTCGGCACTGTTTTAGTTCGAACCACTTCATTCATGAATGTATCGTACAGTTTTCGTTGAAATTCTGTCATGCGCACAAGCAAGACGTATTCTTCTTTCTGTGGCAGTGACGTTTGCAGTACAACATGTGACCGTCTGCAAAAACATACATATGTACATTTCAAGATCATGTTATAATTCATCCTTATTGCGCGCTCAATTCAAATGGCAAAGATAAAAATATATATGTACTTATACGTTAATTCGTATATAATACAGATGACCTTGAAGTGACATCTATTAAAACTAATACTTTACACACATAGAATAATGAATAACAAATTTCAGACAGATTTTATTAAACAACAATACTTTCTTTTTATACTACGTATGAGAAAGTAAAAAGTTGCGTTATAAAATTTTCCTTAGAAATAAAGTTTACATAATATAATGTATTTTAGTAAATTTATTTGTAATTAACCTTAAAAATCAGAATTTGAGCAAAATATAAAGTCAGTGTATTTGTTGAGAAGTGTAACAGTGTACGCTGTTATCAGGAAAGCAGTGGTCGAGACTAGAATATATGCTCAAAACAAAATGGTGGATTTTAGGAAATTTTAAATCAAGTTACCTTTGTACAAAGCCTTCGAGAAGTGAATGTAACACATGCGCACGATACCGCATCAGTCGTATGTCTTGTGGTGTTGAATCTATACACTGGCCATTCTGTATCGGTCGTTCAAACATGTTGGAAAACTCTGTTTTAGTGCCCAGATAATTTGGACGTACGAAATCAACCATACACCTGTGAAAAACATTTAAGAAACCACTGTTATAATACGGACAAAGGCTTATTGTTTTAAAAACAAGTCCAATTAGCACAGTATTCTGTGTTCTTACCAATACTCCAACAAGTTATTCTGTAAAGGATAGCCAGTGAGGACTATACGACGTTTGGACCTTATCTGTTTCAGGGCTTGCGATATGGACGCATGGGAATTTTTAATCCGATGTCCTTCGTCACAAATCACTAGGTCCGGTCCTGGTTTTACCAAGGCTTCATGAATTTCTAGAAATTAAAATGTAGTAGGTATTTTTGACGTGTCGTTTAATTTTTTTCTATACATTTATAAACCTTGCTAGAGTTGAGAAAACGTAACAGATGACTGATCTAATATAATAGATCCAATAGAACAGATCTAATATGACAGATATGCCTACCTTCAAACAAACTCTTATTCTTGTCGTCTATCTCCGGCGTGTCTGGTTTATCGACCAGAGTAGCTGTCATTTTCTTCCGTTTAGACTTCGGCTTTGGATTACGGCGCAGCGAGAGTAATCTATACAACTCGTAACCAATCAGCAGTACACCGCCATCCTTGTGCCACTCTTGGATCACTTTAGCTCTAGCTGCTAGCGTCTTGTGACTGTCGTTCAGTACATACAGGTTGAAATTGCGCGGTCGTACCTGCACATCAGATAACATATTATAGAACTTTACACATTGTAACTGTTCCTCGAACAATTTAGAACTTAAGATGTAGAAGAGAAGTATGTTGTTCGATAAAACAGTTATGATGATTGCAAATATAATTCGTTGAAGCATTATACAGGCTGCCCGTAAAAAAAAATTATAAACAACTTTTTCAAATAAATTTTTCCTCTAAAATGCACTGGGAAAAAAATATTCGCTCATTAAAAAATTAACCCGTAAATTGCTATGTTCGGTTTTTTTTATGGGCACATTGTATAATAATTGTATTAATAAGTAGCGTATATTAGAAGAATATTAAATAAATCGTTTGTCTATATTTGTGAATCTGATGAGCGTATCTCTGAAAGTGTTCTTACCTCTCCATGACTAAGTAACGGACTATTCGTAGCTTCTTTCGGCAACCACATATTAAATTCTGCCATCCAATTCTGTAGCGTGTTAATTGGCATAATACACAGTATTGTTTTAGCTGGTGTATGCCGTAGGAAGATATCACTGAAGCATACCACTTGTAAGGTCTTGCCAAGGCCCATAGAATGGGCTAAAATGCATCCAAATCCTGGAAAATAAACTTTAAATCACACTCTATTCTATACCATCCTTACACTAGCATTTAAACAATCAAAATTTGCAATTTTCTTTGGTTTTTCAACACCAACATCAAAATAAACACTGTCAAATCTATCCGCATAGCATATTATTGATTTTAATTCATGAATTTAATTTGAATGATCATTAATTCATTGAATACTAACCAGTAGATGTACTAAACCGCTCGGTGCTTTCAATGACGTTATCAAACAGGAATCTGACACCACCGATTTGATGCGGTTTGATGACACGCGCAATCTGTGGTGCTAGATGTATATCTGTTTCATTCTCAGGATGGCCAACATTAATCAACACTCTCCCCTGTTCATCCGGCACATTGTATGCATCGTTCGTGTGCATACCGGAGTTACATGGATCTTCATCCGGTTCCGGTTCTTCCGGTTCGTCTTCAGACAACACTATACAATCATCATCGGACGAACTGGAGATTGTTACGACATCTGTGAACGGAAATAGTGAAGTTATTCAATAAAATATATATGTAGCACAGATTAAAATAGTTTTATTTTACATTCTTTAGTTTGGTTGAGCAAGGGTTTAAATTTAAAATGTATTTTATTTTACATTCTTTTCTTTCTAATTTGGTTGAGCGCAGGTTTAAATATTAAAATATAGAGAAATGAGTAAAAAAATGAGTATATTTTTTACCTTTTGGTTTTCCAGCTACTTTCTTCACTATCTTCTCAGCATCAGATGTTTCTGTTTCGCTATCTGTATCGCCAGTTTTTGGTTCAATTTTCTTAGTCACTGGTGCAATTGACACAGAAGGCGTTAGATTACCGCCTGCTGCTTTTTTCATCGGAATCAAATTTCTCTGCACTTTGCCCTAAAATTTACAAAATTCTAATTTTATACTTATTACCTTTTGTCCCGGCAGTAGCGAATTATTAGTTGTGTTATAAAGAGACATGATTTTAGTGTTACACGCGGTATGAACCGGTAATTATTTACCTGTAACGCTCCTTTTTGTAACCGAACCACTTCAAATGGCGTTTGACCTTTGGTGATCCGTGTCATTGGTTTAGTTTCACCGTTTGGCAACTTGACCAGCACTGTGCCACCGATACGGTTGGTAGCACTGCCTGATGTACCTGGCATTTGTTTAATAATAGACGAATTACCCTGCAGCAGGGATATGACACGGTGTTGAGTCTTGTTATTCTGTCTGTTCAACGCTATCTGTCGCTGTACCTGTGAAACAACATTCAAATATACTCTAGCGACACTGTGGCAAGATTTACAACCTGGCAAAACCAAAATTATCGACAGCGAAACTACACATTGCTTACGCTGTCCCCGCTGTAACATTAATGCTACAATGAGCACAGCATTCGATATTGCAGGGTTTAATTCGTGGATTTAAGTTAAAAATGAGCACATGGCTGGTTAAACTGTAACATACCTCTCTGATAATCTTCTGTTGCTCTTGAACTCTGCGCAAACGTTCCATTTCCTGCCGTTGCGCAGCAAGTGTTGCCTCGTCCAGTTGTGTTTCGTCCATGACTTCGCGAATATTCCGTCGCATATTACCAATCTTACGTTCCGAACTATTCTTGTCATCTGAATCAGAGCCACTGTCCCGTTTGGCTGGCGTCACAGAAATTTCATTTTCCGTGCTATCCGCCGCGTCGGATTTACGTGGCTTGTCACCTTTTTTCACGGTTTCTACACTTATTTCACCTACCGCAATTACAGAGAATATGAGCTAGATATTCCCGGGGTACTATTCGCTACTGCCGGGACAAAAGGTAATAAGTATAAAAATTTGAATTTCGAATTAGACAAATTTAAAAAATGTACTATGTCAAATATACATATTTTTTTATAGCAATTTGTTCATTAATATTTTCCTTGATAATAATACTTTAGGAATAAGGTGTAAAATTAATTAAATAAACTTTAGATTTCACGGAAGGGACTTCAAATTTGATCCAAGAGCAATATTGAAAAAAAATAGACTTATGACCTTTTGTCCCGGCAGTAGCGAATTGTTTACATAAATATATAAATATTGCATGAAATTAATTCTTACCCATTTCTTTAAGTTTCTCTGTTATATCATAATCATAATCCGAGCCATCTAACTTCATATCATCTGATTTCTGACTGCTAGATTCTCCTAATTCACTGGCTAACTTTTCAATGAAATCCGTTTTCTCCGTATCGAGAACGGATGCGACTGGATCAAGTTTCGACGTGCCTGACGTTTCTTCACCGTCTGATTCTTCTTCTGAATCATATTCAGAATCTTCATTATCACTGTGCAATCGTGTCCGTGAGAGAATATCACTTTTATGTTCACTGACATCACCTAACACATCACTTTTATCTAACTCAACACCCACTCCGTCCAGGTTAACACTGTTCTGTATTTGCACATCACTATTCACTAATCCCGCCTCCTGTACTGACGGATTCCCTAAGCCACTCCCACTGGCAGTTTCATTGGTGGTGCCGCTTTCCTCGTCATTGTACTTTGTTTTTGTTTTCTTCGAATGTTGTGACGAATCAACGTCAGTGAATTCATTCTTACGCTTTGCAGTGTACGAAGTGGAGGGATCACACGATTGGCTATTGGCAGGACTGGATTGAAGTGTTAAAATGTCAAGGTCAGCAGTAGGAGGCGGGTCTTGTATGAGTTCCTCGTCAGATGATTGGCTGTCTGAGGCAGAATCAGTATCGGTGTTCATTATAGTTGACGGATCGTCATCTTTGCTCTTCTTTTCTGTAATTTACAGAATAATTCTCATATTTCTGACAGTGTGTGTGTGTGTGTTATTTACCAGCCTCTATATTGAACCAGGAATATACATAATTACTAACCTGAACCGACCCGTTCTATTATGACATCACCAATTCTTTTAACACCAGGATCCATATTCAGGAATCTGAATTTGACAGCTGAATAAATTTACATCTTCAATTATTCCTTTACTAACATTGAGAATAATTATCCTGTAATTAAAATATACCTCTTTAATGAAGCAGAAAATAAAATTTACTTAAAAAAATAATAGACAATTATTTTAACAGGCTATAGAATGTGTTCAAGCATTGTTAGAGGTAAAATATATATAAATAATACACAAAAAATGTCAAAATATGTATGTATTAAGCGAAAATTTCGTTCCAAATAATCTTCTCTTCAATATAACATCAAAATTAGCAGATATATTATAAATAAGTGACTCCTCTTAACATATAGAAGGAATAAATTATACAGCCTGTTAATTCAAGGCACAATTAACGTTTTAGAAGTAATTGTTTATATAAACAGAATTAAATTGTACTGTATATATTTCAAATTTGGCGCCAATTCCATAGAAAACAAAGCCGGTTTTATATTAAGAAAATACAATTATAACCATTATGAAAGCTCAGAACAGGACAAGAACACTTATAGAACAAATAGGACTCACATGTTTCACCAGTGAACTCAAAAATCCAAATTATGAGAATAATTGACAATGCATAACTAGAAAAAAAACCTTTGTGCTTTGAACAAAAGTTTACACACATAAAACACCACTCGTACATACGTTCATACACAGACTCAACACTGGATATCCAAAGTATTATTTACTGACACCGTATCAATCATTGAATACTCGATAATCACACAGAAGTCATTAATTATTATACGGTTTTAATTACTTTACTAGCGGCCATTATAATACAAAATGGCATACAGCATGTGTGTTTACAAAAACTGTCACGAGGGGCACTGCATGCTTATACATGCAAGTTACGACCTACGTCTCAAGCTATTTCAGTATTCATTGCTAGGTGTTAGAAAGGAAAGGAAAATAAAAGTATTCTTCGAAAAGAATATCTAATGTCATTTTGACATTTTCATCCTTATGTCAAAATGACAGAAGATTCATAACATCTAGAATTCATAAACTGTAAAATTTCTAATATTTTCTAATTTCTCTATTCAAAAACAAATAATTATAATGTAACATCATTAAAGTTATTGATAAACTTATCTATTAGTACTGTTTCATACAGTATTTTCAATATTACAGTATTATTTCTGATATTTCCTGGCCATCTGGTGGAATATATAATAATTACTCGGTTGTGTTTATGTCAATGATGTAAAAATGACAACAGAGTTTAATATAATAGTGAAATGGAGTGGAAAAGAGTATGACATAAGTGATATTACGGAAAATGATAGTGTAGCATGCCTGAAAAATGCCATACAAAAACAAACCGGCGTACGGCCGGATAGGCAAAAATTATTAAATCTCAAGTATAAAGGTTAGAAATTGTATTTATTTTTTATCCAATAACGATAATTAGAACTGAGCTGTAATTGTACTAAGCTGTTGAAATGATTCAATATTAAACTGTTCTGTAGCTCTGCAATGAATATTTTTCCAGGCAAAGCTCCGGATGACGAATGTCGACTATCGTTGCTTAAACTGAAACCGGGTTTTAAACTGATGATGATGGGCTCTCTCGAAGAGGATATAGCACAAATAAACACCGCACCAGAGAATATGCCCGAAGTAGTGAATGATCTAGATATAGAGGAGGAAGAAATCGCTATTGAGAATCAAGAAGTGTATCTATCCAAAATAGATAAACGTATTAAAGAGTACAAGATCAATATGATCAATGAACCACGAGCGGACAAAAAACTGTTGGTTCTAGACATTGATTACACGCTGTTCGATCATAGATCTTCAGCTGAAACTGGTTACGAACTGATGCGACCATATTTACATGAATTCCTGACAGCTACGTATGAATATTATGACATTGTGATTTGGTCTGCTACAGGAATGAAATGGATCGAGGAGAAAATGAAACTGCTCGGAGTGTCAAGTCATGCAGATTATAAAATCATGTTTCATCTTGATTCATTAGCAATGATATCCGTGCACACGCCTAAATATGGTGTTATAGATGTGGGTAGCACATAATGTTAGATAAATATACAAATTAATGCTTGTTAATGTATGCATAATTACAGGTTAAACCGCTGGGAGTGATTTGGGGAAAATTTGAACAATACAGCAGTAAAAATACTATCATGCTAGATGATATTCGAAGAAATTTTATAATGAACCCGAAAAACGGTCTGAAAATTCGTCCTTTCAAACAAGCGCACTTGAACAGAAGCAAGGACAAAGAACTGTTGTTGTTAAGTAAATATCTTGTAGATATTGCTAAACATGTGGATGATTTCTCTGCCATCAATCATAAACATTGGGAGAAATTCAAACCAAAAACTAAGAAATAAACTTTAACTTTTGTATTTGTGTTCAGATTTCTATAAATATAGGCTGCTTTGCTACTTAAAAACAATGTGTGTTTTATTTCAAAACATTCTTACAGATAATCTTGGCTGGAATTGAAAGCAGTTGGGGTGAGGGAAGACTGCAACATATGAACTAATGTAGCTTGTTTTATCCAGAGATTATTTACTAAGGAATGTGAATTCTGTAATACAGAGTTCACTTTGACAAGCTGAGCTTGATGTGGAAGAAATTTAGGTGGTTAGGAATGTATATATTCGAACAACTATTCTTGCTTCTAGCTCGGTTAATTGCACTTCTAAGGCCCTGTAAGTCTTCAAATTCTCATTTTACCTTGCGTTGACGGAGCTTGAACTTT
This sequence comes from Calosoma granatense, assembly GCA_022063505.1. Classification (NCBI taxonomy): domain Eukaryota; kingdom Metazoa; phylum Arthropoda; class Insecta; order Coleoptera; family Carabidae; genus Calosoma; species Calosoma granatense. Next base: position 521,553 of record JAGJTL010000198.1, on the reverse strand, counting down.
AGTATTCGCCTGTATAAAAATCAAACTTAGTAACAAAAATCACAAGTAAATAAATATTTATTACCACAAATAAAACTAAAATATTACAAATGCTGATCATCATTTCAAATAATACAGAATTAAATATAAATTCTTACCATTGTTTGAATGACAACATCATCACAATAGACAGTTCCTATTATATGTACGCCAAGGCCGAACAGCTGGTTTAGGGTTAGTCCTTCATTAAAGAAATACCAACCTTGCACAATACTTGAACATATCCATAAATACAGTAAAAATAACGATCTATACATCGCATTGTTAAGTAAATAACTGTCAATATGTCAGATACCAATAACCTAACTAAATATTTAGTAATATACTTTGCGAATAGATATTGTATCTCTTCTATAAAAAGGATACATTCTTGGATTAGAAATATTCGTAGATATCCAATAAAACGAAGCTGATTTTAAAAATATTAATATATTTGATAGTACTATCAAACCCTAAAAAAATCAACACATATTTGTACTATTATTCAAAACTGACAGAACTATTTTGGCATTAAAATGTAATACCACAACCGGTTGAGCTGTCATATACTCAAAACACGGCAGGAGCAACCTAAAATAACAGATTATACTTACAAATTTTGTATACGTCCACTGAATTGTTAATAATTGCATTGGCACACCTACGAAAGGTATACCAATACATAGAATTATTGAAGATATCAGTGAGAAATAATATAAAAGTTGTAATTTGTTCATCTGGAGTTCGGCTTGTTTTCTCTTCAAAGTCTGAAACATAATTTGTTATATACATATTTCCGATTTCTCGCAAAATTATTATATAAATCTTACCGTTTTATACAATGCGTAAAATACAAATCCAATTGATAACAATATTGTACCACGTTTATCAAAATTCGTGTCATAATAAATCAATATTAACGCACCAGTTATAATAAGGCCCTAAAATAAAGTATATACAAGAGAAATATTAATATATATACCAAAGATACTTAAATGTGTAAATACTTACCCAAGATATATGTAATAATTTTAGCCTTAATTTCAACTTTAACAAGCTCTGAATTAAAATTAATAAGGGGACAAATATTGTTTTAGCTATATGATAAGTTGCCAATGAATTAGAAGCTAAACTCATATTCATTACAGTAAGAAAACAACAAAATAAAGTTGCAGGTACTAGAATCACATCTATATGCACAGATTTAACACAAAATAAGTCCAATTTTTCACATAGATGCAGTCCAATAAATGTGGATAGACATTGTAAAAATGATAATGTTAAATTTGAAAAATTTTCATTTACGTACAGCCATTTATTTAATGTTGGAGCTGTTGATGAAATTATTATATAGACAATGCATATTACAAAAACTTTAAACTTATTCATGGTGTTATGTTAGGAAGCCGACAATATCTTTCAGGTTATGTTTTCCCTATAAAACCATAAAATCTGTAAATATCAGTGCTGTCAAAACCGCATTGATGAAAGAACAAGAGACTACCCTTAACCAAGATAAATATATGGCGATAAAAGTGTCATTAAACGTATTTATAAGATATTTAGAAATACACTTCTTAAGTATTGACAAAATTTTTAGGACGTTATAGACTTTTGAGAAACACTGATGTAAGTTATCAAAAGTGATTAGCGTTTTTAATTATTAACAGTTCATAGATTAATCCGAAATGATTGATTTTATTTATTTCTTTTAACTATCAAATATGATAACCAAGTTTATCTTAATTTTAGCTTATTCAGTTTCTGACGCGGTATTTAACAATAATTCATATTACCTTTATTTATTCGATAAAGTAATTTTATTTGGATTTTTATTTGTTGTTTAATTAATTTTTTTTTCAAATCATAATTACTCCATCTGTCTATAATTGTTGTGTAACTACCAAGACAACTAAACAAAGACAAAAGAATACAATTTATTCTATTAATAAAATGTTTGAACTTGTTCCTAATAAACAAATATTCTAGATTACGGTATAAATATCGGCAATACAGAAGTGCTTTACAGTAGTTATCATCGATTAGTTAGCGAAAAAATGCCGGAAGATACGGGGACAGTTCCTGAAAGAGCAGGTAATTACCATAACCTATCATTAACCAAAAATATTGCAGTATTTTTCGAAAAATTGCTTATCATTGAAGCTTTGATAGTACATTTTTAACGACTGATATCAGTTTATTATAATTTTGACTACGTTTTTGACTTGCAGAGCCTCAAACAGTTACGAAATACAGTTTTCGTAGAAAGGTTTGGGAACATCTTGAGAAAAATAATTTGGTGAATTTCCCCAGACCAGTATACGGTCGAATTCCCAATTTCAAAGGTTGCGAGGAGGCTGCCGTTAAGGTTTCCCAACTAGATGTGTTTAAAAATGCACAGAACATCAAAGTGAATCCCGATAAACCGCAAGAACCGGTTAGATTTGCGGTATTGGAGAATCAGAAGAATCTTTACGTACCGATTCCACGACTGGCGACTGGCTTATTGAAACATATTACCTTACCCGCGAACTCTATTAAAGATGACATCAGAAGGGCCGTGAGTAGAAAGGGTATTGATGAAAGTGGTAAAGATGTTGGCATAACGGATGATACCAAAATAGACTTGGTTGTACTTGGTAGCGTGGCAGTTAGTAAAGAAGGTTAGTATATTGTTGTGTGTGCATTAAGCGAAGGAAAAGGCAGTAGTAACATCATGTGTACTTGTTATAGGATATCGTATTGGTAAGGGGAAAGGTTATGCTGACTTAGAATTCGCTATCCTGACTCATATGAAGGCAGTGAATCAGAATACAGTTGTTGTAACGACAGTGCATGACAGTCAGGTGTTTGATACGCTGCCTGGCGAGCTATTCGGGCCGCACGATGTCCCCGTTGACGTTATAGTGACACCTACACAGGTGTTTCATGTTGCAACACGTCTACGGAAGCCACAAGGTGTAATTTGGAGTATTTTATCTAAGCGGCGTGTGGAACTGATGCCAATATTGAAAGTACTTAGAGAAATGGATGAAAAGTAAGTTAATTCATTACATTATCTAGTTAGTAATCTGTGTAGTTATTTTTTTAGAAAAATACTGACATTGATTTCACTTTACAGAGATGGTAAAGATGTCGCTTTGAAGGAAGTTGACTCTGATATAGAAAACTACGTGCCACCGCGACGTCCATACCGAGGTATGCGTCGATATCGCTACGGTAGCAATCGGCGTACTCGTAGTGAAGGAGGTCGTGCGTCCGAGTCTCAACCAGAGGATGGAGCAACCGGCGACAGGCCTGCACGTGGTGCACCGGCGCAGAGAAGACGGAGGTTCGTCCGAAGGAGACGCACCCAGACAGACAGCGAGGGCGGCGTCAGTGAAAATGGAAATGTGGTAAGTAATTACAGCTATATAAACACTAGTGCCGGGTTTTGCAGGACGTGATTCAACTATAACATTAATGTTACTAGACAAGATTGTTGACTAACCTGACGTTGTTTCAGACAACCGATGGTGAAAATGGTTACAAACGTCCGCCACGTCGCAACATACGTAAGAATCGTCAACTAATCGACTTCTCCCTAATGGTACGTAACATTGAACGTAATGTTCGCGTCCGTGATTTGAAAGCCGCCCTAGCTGAGCGCGGTATTAAACCTAACATCATAACTTGGCGCGGATTCAAAGGTTATTGTTGTCTGCATTTCTCGAAAACCAACCCCAACACCATATCTGACGCCGAACTGCAATCACACGGCGTAGACAACGTAATAGGTATGCTAAAGAACCTGAAAGTCAGTCCCGATTCCAAGAAACAGTTGAGTATCGAAATTATGAAACCCATCTCGAGAATCGAGACCACAGATGTCACCGCTGTCTAGAGTAAACTCTTCCTTGTTACACATTCTTTCTCTGATTGGTTAATATTTTGTTATCCTCTTACTTCATTGGTTGTCATTTCGTACCGCTTGTTATTGATTGGTTGTTGTTTATTATTGTTCGTAATTGATTGGTTGTTGTTTATTATTGCTCGTAATTGATTGGACGATGATCTTCAAATGCTGGTTTCTCATTGGGTAGAACGTTTATGACAGTTACCTGATTGGTTGAATTTACTTGATTTTCTTGCCATAATTTTCATTATGTTCTTGTTACTAATTTACTCTTGGTTTTTGTTTGCCTGCGTTGCGATTGGTTAGAATGTACGGTTCAACGTTTGTTGTTGGTTGCTGGATTCGGTATCTTTAATTTGATTGGTTGCGTGTAGGTTGTATGGCATCTGATTGGTTGAATTTATGATGTGATGCCTAAATAGAGTAAAGTGTTTGATTTATTATTGTGATGTATAATTTGTACTATCATTCTCTCTATATATGTGATTTAATTATTGGGTTCCCTTATTCAATTAGTGATAAACTATATATATATATATATATTAATTACTATTATAGACTAATTAATCAACTAAAAATTTGGTAAAAATATCAAAATTTACCACGTGTACAATTCTTGTTATAAAAAAATATTAATAATAACAAAATACTATGAACTATGTTACCTTATATTTTTGGAATATAACACGCTTAATAAATGATATTCAATAACAATTTATAGATTATTACATTTTTAACTAAACATATTTGTGGCAAGCAAATTTTTTAAAAGCATGTTTATTGCTAAATGAGATGTTTTGATTATTCGTAGGGCTTTTGTCTTGTGGTTGAATAAATTTAAATATTTTTGATACAAGCTTATAAAAAATTAAATTTTGTTTTCAATGGCATACTTTGAATATTAAAAAAGAAAGATTATTGCCATAATTTTGTTCAAATTGGAATAATTAACAGTATTTTTTCGCAAAACTTTAGAATTTCAAGATCACTGTAATCATTTTATTACAAATTTATATGGCTTATGTTTAACAGAACAAGTTAACAGAAGACTGCATTAATTAATAGAAACTTCCTTTTTATATTATAAGCAAATTATAATTAATAGTCTTCAGTAAATATTTCTTACAGCGAATCAAACATCAAAAGAAATGACTTTTGACTACAGATATAGACATACAAAAAATTTAGTATATTTGGGAATATTGACTGAATGATTGTGTTATACTATTCAATAATATTGATTATATTGTCTGTTTGCCAGTTCAATATTCTGAATTTCTTTTCAATTATTTTGTAAATTGCATAGTTATTTAAAACATTGTTATTTTTAATGTAAACCGATGTGCAGTTTCTAAAATAATATTATATAATATTATTCATAATATAAACTGGCTATAATGTTGTATATTGTAATTATATTGGTTACATACAAATATGTAAATAGAACTCAAATGTTTTCGCTATTTTGTGCTAAATAAATATCTGTAAAACTAACTTTTTGCCTCCATTTTATTGAATTTTAATCATCATTTAATTCATTACTTGGTAATAATCAATTATATTCATACCTATATACAAACAATATTTCGAATTAAAATGTTGGCGTATTAAAACACAATACTTACTTTATAACCAGGATTATTTTATTGTAGATATAAGCAATATTTCGTATTACGTAAATAAATTTATTTAGTATAAAATTTCTGCATATGAATTAAATATAATTGACAAGAATCTTACAGCATAACATATGTATTTATAAACTTAAAAACTACACGAATTAGTGTAATTTATTTAAAAGATTATATTTAACTAAAACTTTCTCGATAACAGTGTACACTATACTCAAAACTGATACTGTTATCATGGAAATATATCAACACATTCTAGCACATACAAATATAGCTGTCTGAAGCTAGAGAACTACTGTTAAACATAGCGATACACTGTAATATTAGTTATAAGAATACTGATTTAGTAGTTTCCACTAAAAAAAGATGAAATCTATCGACGTTTTTTCTTATCTTGTTTTCGTGGCCTATGGTGAGGACGTCTAGGTGTATTTTGTGGCGTACTATGTTCTGAACTTTCATCTTCACTGTCAGCACTCTAGAAAAGAATATCTGCTACAGGGTATTCATGTCAGAATCACATAGATACCTTATTGGTATTCCAACTCAGTTCTTCAGATGAAGACTCCGGCAGAATAATGCAGGCAAGCAAACAGACCATTTGAAATATTGCTCCGATATACAGCCCATATCTAATAACGGTAGCCATCATATCCTCTACACCTATATTAATCGCCGCATTCATCTTGTCACAATTTACTGTGCTTTTCTTAAAATTTATAAACAACCATTCGCGTTAAATCAATATCGTTTTATACAAATGTCAATCTGACATGGTAACTTTTAGCATACCAACATAAACGCATAGGACGTTAAATTTACTACATAATCAGACGAATAAATAAATATATTATAATAAACATTAAGCCTTTATATATTACGTATGATTACAATTGCATACTTAAATTAAACTCATTTTAATAATTTATAAAATAGCATGAAATGTTAGTAGTGCCAACGTAAGAATAGTTAAGTATAGCTGTCAACAATTTTCAAGAACTACCTTTTATTTGGGTAAGTAGAACTTATATAATATATACATAAGTACAATAGTTGGATATACAAAATGTACTTATATTTATTGTAATTAAAGTAAATTATAAAAGATCTAATGTTAAAACACATTACTAATAAGATTTTGGTTTGAATATTGACACTGTTTGTAACATAAATGTAATTATTGTCGGATAATTGAACGTAAGTGTATTATTTAAGGTTTATATCTAGAAATTTGTTCAATAATAAAGTTTATTGTATGCTTTTTAGGGTGTACAAAGTTACATAACCACAAATATGGCTTCGAGAATTATCAAACGGACTACAGGTTTGACAGGCTTAGCTGTTGCTGCTAATCCTCATCATACACTGGGTGTTTTGTACGGTAAAATTCTGCGCGCTTTGCAGAAAATGCCCGAGACAGCCGCTTACAGGAAACATACTGAACAAATTGTGAAAGAACGTGCACAAATTATTAGTGCAACACCGGACGTGTCAACTTTAGAGAACAAGATCGGCTGTGGACAAGTGGAAGAGTTGATTGTTCAGGCTGAGAATGAACTTATGCTCGCTCGTAAGATGTTGACATGGAAACCATGGGAACCACTGATGAGAGACGCACCAGCTGGTCAATGGCAGTGGCCACCAGCGAAAATCAACTAATAGATTCTTGATTTAACAAACAATTTGTTGTATATACCCAGCTAGTTTATTATAAAGTTTAAATAAAGTCATCTTAAATCTGACAGTAGTTGTTTTATTATAGTCGTATCGTTAGATAAAATATTACTTATGTTCTGATTACTGCAATTACGAACCAGTATACAAGCATATAATTTGCCATTTTCATTGTATATATTTATTTAAAGAATTTATATTCTTCAATAAAAACGGAATATTTTCCGCTATTGGTATGTATTTTGTTTATTTT
>JAGJTL010000198.1:499202-513874 GCA_022063505.1 Calosoma granatense | reverse complement strand
ATTATGATATTAAGTTTCGCGGTATTATTTAAATAATACCGTAGCTGTGAGTCTAGATTGGTGCTGTTATCTTGTGGCAATATCATATACTAATATACCGGAAATGATCTAGTGTTCGAGATTTTCTGTTAGGGAGACGAGAGCTTCTGCCTTTGTTTTGTACAATAGTTATGGCCGCCATATTTGGTTTAGTGCTATGTTTTCGAACATAAACTAACTCCTAAATTAAATATGCGGATATATATTCAGTTAAATGTGAAAAAATGTTCGTCTAATGGAAAATAGTGTTGAGAATTAATTAAGAACTTTGTGTCACAATCATCGTTACGAGTTTCACTGAAAAATGTATATGTTTACATCGAGTGTTCAGAATTTGGAGTGCTTTTCTGTCAATTTCAGGTAATATTTTCAATATACCAGCCCGAATTCACTGCATTCCCACCAAATTCAATGATATTCGTTGTGTGGTGTTCGGTTTTATTGGTTATTTCGCCGGGTAACGGCTCGAAATTGACTTCTTGGCAAAATTATGGTCAATTTTTTCAATTAATGGCATTTTTTCTTTTTTCAGTATTAGAATTTATTGAAAAGCATTTTACTAGCAACACTATGCTTCATGTGAACTGTTAACATGCTAATTATTCATTTTAAACCAGTTACAAATTGAATATTTAGTTAAATTGCGTTTGTCAACGTTTCAGTTGTCATCTATAAAGTTGCTACTGGAATTGTGCGATTCCAATTAAAAATGCGTTAGTATTTATTCATTAACATTTATTTCTTAATTACTTACAGCTCGAAATTATTTTACAAATATTTGTGTCACTGTTGTGTATTCATAACATATGCAACACAATGTTATGTGATGTTCTTTATATTGCATTTTACAGTTTTCAGTACAAAAACACATTGAAATCATCTGAAATAAATGAATATTAGTGCAGTTTTACTATTTTCATTAAGAAAATAAGACAATTTAGTTGGAAGGAAAATGCTTGAATGTTTAAAAATGGCCATATTTTCCCAGTAATACCATTGGAATGCTTATTGAATCCAATTTGTTTAGGTTAAAATCAGTGTAAACTATTAATTATATGATATGCGTCGGAATTATTGGTGTTTCAATTAACCAGAAATAATATCTAGCTAATGAAAATGTACTTGATTTTATAGCGCCTGCTAAACACGAATGTTTTCACTTCAGATAATAATTTTGTCCCATTGAAATATTTTTAGCATCAATGTATGGCCATTAAATCGTGCATTAGTTTATTCTGATTTCCGTTAAAAATGTAAATATACTCCGTCGCATGATAAAATTATCATTTTCATTTCAAAATTTCTCAAATAATTTTGTCTTGTTGACATTTCGCTTGAAATATGTCAGGAAATTGTCATTTCATCTAGAAACAATGTCGGCATGCGTTTGTATTATGTTTTAAAACAAATCATTTTCACTTGTGTATTTATTGACATTTTGCGTTGCTTATTTTTATTGATTTAGTAATAAAATGTCGTTGACTTGTAATATTATTGCATAAACCTGTCGTATTTCTTCATAACTGTACCTCTGTACGCTGTAAAATAAAATTAACTGCGAAATTTTACCATAATTCACTTGGAAAAATACGCACATGTCAAAAAATTTTGAAAATATTTTCATTTGTTTCATGGTACACTTTGATGTTACATCCATTACCGGAATGTATGTATGCAGACGTCCTACGTCAATTCGTACTTGTAATGTAATATAATCAATATGCGTTTTACATTTAATGTTCTACATTGGTCTGCAACAGTTGTTATGTGATAGATTTTTGTCAAATATGTACATTTCTACTCCTTTCTGGGCCTCTCGGGTACATTCCGAGCCACAACTCAGTACTACTATGTTACACCTATATTAGAAAATCCTATTTAAGCGGTTTGTACAGCTACAGAATTACTTACATTCCATGCACTTATAACTTAAAACTAAACAAACATTCATATTTGCGCGATAAATTCCAATATTCCAATTCTGACGCAATTTATACGTTAGCTGTCATCGGAATTATAGAATGCACTTCGTTTTTAACACGAGTGTACTGTCAGCGCATGCTCAGTACATCAAGGCCATTCTATTTGACGCGTCCTGGCATAGATGTCTCTGCGCTATGCAATAATGCCGCGAGTTTTAAAATGTAATCAAGTATTTCAATATCATTGATTAATGAATAAAACTTGATTAAAGTACTTATTTATTACTATTCTAATGTATGTAATACTTAGATAAACTTATTTTGTTGTATAATTCATGATAAAATCTGATATTGTCGGAATTGTAACTTTCAAATGTAAAATTTGAGATTTAACAAAAAATATATTAATATTTTAAAGTACCAAATTACTTTAGAAATACTAATTATTATAAACAACAAATTATATCAATTATATAGTAAGATTTAATTGTTATTTTCACCAATAAATATACGCAAATATTGATATTAACTTAATCAAAAAAATTGATTACCAAGATTATTGGTTGATTGATCAAATGTAATCACCAGATTTTGGAGTACAGTATTTTAAATTCCGCGGGCAATGAAAATCAATATGATCAATTAATCCTACCCCTCTAGGGCACTATTTAAAAAATCGAAAAAAATTAATTTTTCTAATTTTTAATAATTTTACAAACTATATAATTTATTATACAACAATGTACACATTGTATTGATGAGTTTTAAATTATATTTTAATTATTTTTCGAATTTTAACAATATAATCCCGCCAATTCTGTTTTGTACCAGACTTCATTTTCGTTTTATTTTTCTTGCGAGTGAAGGGTTTTAGAGCTGCAGCAAATATGTGAAAAATATGAATTAATACGTTAAAATTCTGTTAAAAGTGATTTGTAATTTATTTATTATCGGTTCTAAGTTTGATATATTAAATAAGTTTTAAAATCTTCGATCTACAGGTGGTTGAGTATCAGTGAAAATATCAAATTGAATTCGTTAGTGAAAAAACAATAGTTTTCAAATTTGAATAAGAGACTCAACATTGAATTTTAATATTGTAGTGTTAGCAATAAGATTTTAAGTGTTTATTTATGTATAATAATTAGTTTTAGTGGTTTAACAAATATTCTTAAATAACAGACTTATAATTTAGAAGTAGTTGTTCAACATATAGTTTAGTTATTAGTTAATAATCGTTACAAGATGAATTCAAAACCCAAATATTACATTATTACAATGCGTGAAGGTGCTGAGTTTCGTATTAAGTTTAGAAAATTCCCGCAGAATTGTATAATATCTGGTAATGGATATATAACTTGCGGTATTAACCAGAAAGGTTTACATATTATTCATTTTGTGGACGTGGAGGAAGTTAATAGGTCTGTGTTTATTAACGAACTCTCGAAAATAACAACGTTCGCACATACTGTATATGTTACGAAAATATTAGACCTGGTGTTTCAATCATGTGACCGTTGGATGTTACAGCAGTGGACTGCTTTGCAGCAGTCCGACCAATTAAACACCAACAACACGTCGCTTCACACTAGGGGGCCCCACAAGGGGCCCACATGCAATGGACCGGACCAGAGCACTAGATCAAGAGACGAAGCAAGGTGTAATATGAACGTAATCATGCAGATAGGTGAGTGAGCACAAATATTATAATAAATATTCACCAAATTTCAAGCATAGTTTCAACTGAAATCAATATCAATATTGAATAATCATCTTTTGTAGCATTAATATTACACGGGCATGTTCAATATTGCTCTTTTATGCCAAAAATATTACATATTACACGTTCAATTTTGGTCTTTACTAGATTTAAATTCAATTAAAAAACCCCAAAACAGCGAATTTGAATGTTACGAATTATAAAACCCGACAAAAGTGTATTTAAATGTTGTTAATATGAACCCACGTTGTAGAATCTTCTACATGCAACAGTACACATGTTGCACAACCTCTGTACACGTCAGAGACCAGTACTAACTTCAGCAGCAGCCACCAGGAAGAGAATGCTACGGCACCGATCCCCACGTCCACCGCGCCGGTGGTGTACACAGTTACACCGGCCACACGAACACCTGGTGCCGCACCGCAGCTAGTCAAAGTTGTGTCCAGTGCCGATGGAACCAGCCCGCAGTTAATCAAAGTCGTCTCCGCCTCGGCGATGGCGTCCACATCACCTGGTGGTGATGGTCAGACCGCCGACGTAGACACTGGGTACCAGCGAGCTGACGATGGACAAGCGACAGCAGAAGGAGGTGTTGTTTCACAGGTTAGCAATCTCAGAGATCATATACGGTATAACCCGCTTATAATGGACTTCAGGGGACCAAGTAAAATCGTCCATTATAGTCGAGGTTCATCTCATCAGAATAATTACTAATTAAACAAATTTATATATTCATGTTATTTCATTGACATGTTTTTATTAAAAAAATAACTAACACAACATGAAACTATGTACTCGTATATAGGTATACATAAACACGAAAATAAATGTGAAAAACATATTGTAATACACACATATGTATGAACGTATGTATTTAACATTACATATTTTGAGAAAAATCGGTTAATTTTGTTTAGATCCACGGTTTGGCTATATAATCTTCATGTAGAATAAGTTTGACTTTGTTTAGTATTGAAAAAGTGTCATAATTTACGCGGAAAGTCCCTAATCGCTCCGCTTATAATGGACAAAATAACGAATTTTGGTTCATTACAGGCGGAAGTTTATTGTAACCGAGTTCATTTTAACCCAGGTTTTTACACGTGTTTGAACTGGGACTTTAAAAAAGGGTACATTATAATAGAGTGTCCATTACAAGCGAGTTCATTATAAGCGAGTTATACTGTATTTCATTTTCATTTACAGATATTATTTGTAAATTTTATTAATTTATTTGTACAGAGAGTGTACAGTCTGATTACAACTGGTCAGAAACCACAAACCGCCACGAATGCGGTACAGAAATCCCCGTACAACAATGGACAACAGCGGTTACAGACGGTAACTACGTTACCGGCAAATGCCCGTGTGTTACCGGTAAGTTCTGCACACTCTCCGCACAAGGTGCAGATTTTGAGCAATGTAGTGGTGTCAAAACAGAACATCATGCTCAATAAGTCCTCACTACAATACACACAACGTCAAGTGATCACTTCGCTAGCTCAGAAACAGGTGAACAACAACACCAGTGCTAAAACCACTCTGGTAACCGCTGGTAAGACCAGTCACCAGCCCACAACCGTCACTAAAGCGATCAACAGCCTGGTCATAACCGCAAGTCAACAACAACCACCGCCGCAGCAACAACCACAGCCAAGCGGTGGTAAACCAGTAACTATGAATAACACAGTGGTTAACCAGCAGAAAACATTGAAAACCATCGGTACAGTCGCGCGTACCCCGGTGCAACAACCGCAGAAAACCATAAAAACCCTCTCGCCCCAATCACCGCAACCCGGTTATAACCAGAAGCAAGCCGGTATTAAAACACTGTCACCGCAGATCAATCATTACAACAAAATGCCGAACCAGGTTAAACTGATCCCCGCACAGCCTCAGGTATCGCCTCGCGGCGGTATCAAAACGCTGGCACCGCAACGGTCGAACGCGGTTAATACCAGACCGAGTGCGGTAACACCGAAACCGAATTACATTGGTAAACATGCTGCACAAGCGCAGAAAGCACAACAGAAACCGGGAGGTCAAGGTAAAGGAAGAGCCGCTGGTCAACGAATGACCAGTGCTGTCAGTCCCACCAAGTACAGCGCTCAGAAACAACAATCACACCAGGCCGGTAACTCACAGAGCAGTTTCAACCAATCACTAACCGCTCAGATCTTACAAAGTTTACCATCATCTGGTAGCCGAGGCACAAGTGACACTGGTTATCATTCAAATGTAAAGAATTATCCGCAGTTACAGTAAGTATTAACAATGAATATATTCATAATAGTGTTCCGCTTGAATCCCAACAATTAATTATATAATTACTTATTATTATATTATTACTTATACCTTATTCTCCTGTAGAAGTCCACCAGATGACACGAGTTTATCCGAAGACATCGGCGAAGAAGTACGACCGGATTTCTCACCGAACTTATCCTACCTATATCAAGTTGTTATGCTAGATCATAACTATGGAGCTCCGCCTCCTGCTGTATCTCCGCCGCTTACTCGACAGCTGATTGGCCAGCAGCCAGCCAATACGCTGAACGGTACTGTGACAGGCGGCAGTGGTGGGGGACAGAGTACAGCTGGATACTATGGTACAACTTCTAGTGGAAAGAGTAAGTATATTTTTCTAGAAACTGCAACTAGCTAAATGTTTGTAATAATTTAACAATAATTCTGCTGGTATTGCTAATTTTTTTCTAAATTTGATTCTTAAATATTTCATGCAACATTTGGTAATTGTTTATGCCTCTTAGGACACGGGAGACTTGCTGTAAATTCCACTTCGACGGGACCGATGTCCACGTCACTGCCATCCTCTCATCATATGCCCATGACTAGCTCTGTACTGGGACCTGGTGCTCTGGATTCTCGTGCACCCGCTGATGATGATGCCGCCTCTACTATAAGTAGTGAAGGAGCACGTCCAGAGGATGGGGACGAAGGCGAAGAGACCGAGACAGCACCTGAAGGCGAAGGTGATGAAGATGGTGTTACCCGGTGCATCTGCGACTTTGATCATGACGATGGCTACATGATATGCTGTGATATTTGTTCGTAAGTAGTACATTGTCAACATATTCACAGAGATGTATGCATATCCAGTGCGTTTAGTTCTTAAAACACAAGAATGACCATCGTAGTTTTTAATTCTCCGTTTCTCCGTCCATAGCTCGTGGCAGCACGTGGACTGTATGGGGTTGGACCGTGATCATATCCCTGATAAGTACTCCTGCGTGCGCTGTGAGCCTCGGCGCGTGGATCGCCAACACGCACGTACTATTCAGCAACGTAAACGTGAAGAATTCGCTCGTATCGGAGGTCCACCAGGTGCGTTAGTACCTGGTCCAACCACTGGTGGAGTCGGTGGCGCTGGTGCTAACTCTGGGAGCATTAGTGATTCGTCTAGTGAAACATCGACAGCAGAATCTACAGGTGAAGGACATCATGCACCCGCGACTACACGTCATCATTCAGGTAAATCAATTCACAAGATTATAAAACAACGGTTCTGTAAATATATTCACAAGATTATTATTCACAACAGCTCTCTAGATACAGTATATAAACAGCTCTAAAAATGAAAGTAGCACTGAATGTATTATTACCTGAGGTGTTTAGTCTTACTTCAAACATGTTTACAGTTTCTTTAAACAACAATTTAATCGGCAAAAAACGTACAACACCAGTTTCGTTGTCCACGCGCCGTAAAAGCGAACCAGCCAATCAGAATCGTCGCGCGCCGCTCGCACACAAACGCCAGCAACGTCGTGAATCAGCTCGTGAAGCCATCGTCGCAGGTAGACGTTCTGTAGCTATGAAAAAACGCGAGAAAAAACAAGTTATGAAGCGAAAAGTAAGTGTTTTATAAATCTACCCTTTACGGTCTACGGAGGATACATCAAATACTGCAATATTTCATTTTGTTCCCGTAGATGAAGTCCAGGTCAAGCGTTGACGATGATTCCCAAGACTCGTGGCCCCCAGCCGCCAGTACAGCGTACTCGAATAGTATGGGTGCATCGCTGTTGCAACTTCGGCAATGGATAGAGAATTACGAGGAGGCGGTTACTAACCATTATTCGCCAGAGTTACGTGCGCGCATTACTAACATACGAGCCAATGGTACGCATGCGTTACCCCAGCACGATAGCAAACAAGCTCCGCCCAACGCCCAGGCGGATGTGGCAGTGCAGAAGTGTAAAGTTAGCAGTCAGCCTTTGACAGGTTTGAAGGTATGCATACAATAGCAAATATATTTGGTTATACAACAATAATATTCTACTTGAATAAAGTGAGTACAATACTAAAGATATTTGCTTGTAAAACAATAATATTTCAATTGAAATACCTTGCAATATCGACTTTGGTTATAAAACAATAATATTTTACTTAAATACTGATTTTTCTAGGATGATATTTAAACACCAATTTGTGCCTTACAGATTGTAATGTCCACACAAAGTCTATCTCCGAATTCACCTGTAATAGAGCTACGTGGCAAATATATGCTCTCCACGCAGCACCGTGCCAGTACAGGTCCCCCAGGTAGCGGTGGAGGTGGCTTACTTACCCGACAACATGCCCAGCGACCGGGACCGTTCCTCTTCTTCTACCGGCTACCGCGAGACGGCACAGAGGTGTGCGTAGATACACGAACCTACGGTAACGATGCCCGATTCATTCGACGGAGTTGTCGTCCAAATGCGGAGCTTCGGCATTGTGTTGAAAAGGTCAGTACACCCTGTAGCTATTAATTAATTGTATATCTAAAAAAGATTTGGACTCATCAAGTCTACCTAGACCTGGTTTAAACCAGGTCTACGTTGCTCTGATTACGGCTGATTATGTTTAGCTATATCTAAAAAAGATCTGAGCTGATTTCATTAAAATGTTCTTGCTAAATGAAGAATGAATGCCTGCAAGTGTTACTGTTTAATGATTACTTACAGGGCACTCTGCATCTGTACGTTATAACAATAACGTCAGTTGAAAAGAACAGCGAATTAACAATTAAACATGAAAGTCATGATTTGGCCGCGGCTGCCGCGTCGACAACTACGGGTGGTAGTACGTCTATACCGTGTGCTTGTGGCAATCCACAGCAGTGTGGCTTGTTCACAAATCACAGGAAGAATGGAGGAAGCTTACATGAGCCTGTGCCAGCAAACAATAGCAGTACAAGTAGCCAGCCGAGTAATAGTACTGGTAACACGAATAATAGTACTATTGTGGAGAGTAAAACGCTTGTTGAAAAGTTGCCAGCCGTCAATACGGCTACAGAAACAAACAGGTTAGTTATACACAGTTAAATATGTTTCATATTTGTAAGTTTAGATATAATTTTGTCTTAAAACCCTGTCAATTTTTCTTCTGTCAATAATATTCCAAGTTGTTCTAAGTTCTTTCATTCTGCTGTTTATAATATTCCAATTCATTCTAAGTTCCCTCAATGTTGAATCTTAATTTTGTAGTTCCGCAACACACCGCAAACGTCGCGGTCGTCGGGCTTCATCCCCAGGTCGCAGCGTGTCCCCGCCCCCTGTACAAGAGCCACTGCCCTCACCCGGTGCTAGCCACGCCCCTGTACAACATCAACCCCCGCCCCCAGCTCTGTCCACGCGACGAGCTAGCTCACATCACCAATCACGGGCAACTAGCAGTGGGCGTGAAACTGAGAAGGAGGAGCATAATCCTCAACAACAACATCACGCCCAACAACAACAACAACCGCAGCCACAACAGCAGCAATCACAACAGCCTGTGCCGAGCCAACGAAGTGAAAAATCAACGTCTGACAGCAAGGACAAGAAGAAGAAACTGGTAAGTAGTTTGTGACAGTTCTTTAATTGTCAGGAGTGATTGTTTTACAGTATTAATCAATATTCAAGATGGAATAATCTGTTGTTAGTTAAGAAATGCTCAATATTCGTTTATTTCAGACGAGAGAAGAACGCAAAATGGAAGCAATCATGAAAGCTTTCGAACGACTAGAGAAAGCTGAGCAACGCAAACAGGAAGTGCAGGCCAGGCAGGCTCAACGGCGAGAGAGTGATCCGCCACCATCTTCAGCTGTACCCACGCACCCTATCAGCCGACACCAGCCAGAGAACGGTGACTTGGAGCGAGAGAGCATGCGCACTCGTAGGAAAAAGTAAGTCTTATTCTACTTGCACTTGTCCTTTCCAACGCAACTATGAACATAACCTATTAATCTAATATTGACAGTAAATAAAAAAAACGCAACATCATGCTATATCCCAGTTGCCCGCCGGTAGCACAATTAAACATTTATGTAACGTCCATCAGTGCGGAGTTGCCAGCTCAGACCAGGACGCGGCACCTACAGTTTTTTGTGGAATGCGAGTCACATGTATGGCAATGTTCCTCGGGCGGGGATCGAACCCGCGCTTATTTATATAACCATGTTGCCATGGTTATTTGTTCGGTTTTGCGTATATCCCTGCGACCACACTGCCATATACAGTTATTAATGCAACATTGGTTAAATAAAATAATCTTTGTGCTCTGTTTAAACGTTTGTAAGAATTCTAACGATGATTTTAAGATGTTAGTCTTTGTACATAACTGTTTGACCGTTTGTAAACATTCTTAGGATGATATTAAGATATTGTTGTAAGAATTCTAACGATGATAATAGCACGTTGTTTTCGTGTAGACGAAAAGGAAGATCCAGAACAATTAGTACGACATCACATAGCTCTACACGCAGACGGACACGTGTTAATTCCACTGACAGTTACATGACGTCCGGCGATGAATCTTCTTTGCTGTCACCGCCTCTACCAGCGAGTCAGGACTCAGCACTTACACCCGAGCCTAAACACCTGGTGGACGGACCTCGTTCACGAGCGGAACTATCACCAGAACCGCCTGTTAAATCATTGAATCAAGTTAGCGAACTTAGCTCACCGAGTCAAGTGAACACAGCAGCAGGACTGTTACTAGCGTTAGCTAACGGCGGGAGCACATCGAATGAACAGAATATGAATAAGGTAAAGCAAAACTGAGGATTCTTTCATTTGTGTATTTAAAAAATCAGCAGTTGCTAATTTAATTCATGGTATTTGATTTGACAGTCGCCTGAAGCAGATGGAAATAGCAGCGGGAGTAACAGTTCCGTACAATCGTCACCTGGTACACCGTTATCTTCAGCTTGTTTGCTGGTGGCAGCTGCTGTTGGTCCCCTAGAACCTGGTTTCAAATTCCCAAAAACCAAAAAGGTATGTTTCATAATCCATTTGGTATAAAATGCTAAATTTATCTGCGAATTTTTACTGGTTTAATCTACTAATAAGACATATTATTACAACTTGCTTAATTTATTTACAAATTGTTACTGATTAAGAAAGATCTATTATAACTTGCTCAATTTATTTAACAAAGTGTTACAGTGTTTAATATAAAGAGTTATCCAGGTTGATTGTACCGTGCCGCTCTATAGCAATAGTGAATTTGCCGCTTCACTATAGTAATGGTTTGAAACAGACACAATACATACAGCCGTGCCATAACATTGTAACCTACAATATTCATAACATTGTTTAGAAATACAAGAAAATATTACTTACGTTATTACTAAACGCAGATAAATATATTAGTCTTAAAAAAGACTGATTGTACGTACCAAGAAAATATGGAAAAAAGTAAAACGAAACAGAGAACAAACAACGGTAAAAACCAACAAGATGCCACTGAATGCTCGGCCGGTAACATTGGTAAATGTTGGTAAATAACTACAAATTTGATCTTATTTCTATTCTGTGGACGGTAGTTTTGATTACAATGCGAACATTGCTTGGTCACGTGAGCTACAATCATTCTGGATCGCTCTGTATAACGGATAATTACACGTAATTATATTTTGTAACTGTGCAGGCGATCATGAATGAATGGTTAAACAAATCACCTGAACCAATACAGCCGGTGTCGTCCATGTCACCGATGATGACGCTGCACCAGGCTAGTGTGCTGGAGCAGGCGGACTTAGGAGCCCAGCACACGGCTGCTGATTACTATAGCACAGCTGGTACAGCTAACAAATCGCTAGCCACACTGGTGCAGGCGGCAAGCTTGTGTGATTCGCCACCGCAGGGATCCAAGGCAGCTATGATGGGGCAGCAGGGCATTGGGAACGCTAAGAAACGCTGGTTGCGTCAAGCTATCAGTGAAGAATGTGATTCACCATGCAGTCGACCTGGTAAGCTAAGTTACCAACTGGTAATCACTGGCTTTTTCCCATTATTAACCATTATTAACCTGTTCTAACTAGATACATACTAGTTTTCAATTCAAATTAACTGTTTTAACTAAATACATAGTAGTTTTCACTTTAAATTAACTTTAATTAACTAGTATGGCGCGTTATTAACCATTATTAACTTGTTCTAACTAAATACATAACAATTTTCACTTTAAATTAATTGAAATATATGTTTATTTCATATTTAGTTAACAGGATTCTGTGATCTTTATTTCATATTCAGTTAACAGAAATATATGATCTTTATTTCATATTTAGTTAACAGAAATATGTGTTATTTTATAGAATCACCGCCCGGCAATGCAGAGATGGTGGCGCCACCCAAAAAACGACGACTAGCAAGAGAATCACTCTCATCTGAACAATCTTTTACACCGCCAACAACACCAACCATGCTAGTACCGCCATCTAATTCACTGGTATGTTTTCAACTAACGTTTATTCTCTAGAAAAACACTTCTTAGCGAATTAAAATTGTCAATATGGAAGCACAACTTGTAACATCAGTGCATCTGTTAAGATTTACTTAAATTGAACCTGGTTTCAGATCTACAGGAAGTATATTGTAATTTAATCTGAGTTTAATTTCATTCTTCCTACGCAGGTTGAAGAAGATTACCCCAATAACGACGAGGAATTCTACAGAACAGAAGAACGAAACGCGTCTAACAGTTCACCACCGAATTCCTCTGACTTCCAGAAGCCAATCACGAAGGACAGCGGCACACACCAACGTCTGGACATAGTATACACGGAGCATATACACAGTACAACAGCTTCTGCTGTAACCGAAATGAATCTACAACATGCAGAATTGGAGCCAGACAACGGTTTAAAAGATCCATGCACAGATATGCAACTCGAGTTTGGTGTGATCAACAAACGTGAAGATGTACTGGACACCATTACAAAGAGTAAGCATTCTAAATCACAATAATTCATTAATTAGGCACAATATAATTGATGTATATGTTTCAGAATATCCCGACACGTTAAGTACAAGTATAATGGACCCACGGTTGGGCCGGGACCGGCTGATGTTCCGTGATAGCGCCCAGCTGCTGGGGACAGTGGAGAAAACTATTCGTTTCTACGAGGAAAACCTCACGGGGCCGGTGCCCCAGGTGGTACAAGTGCAGGAAGAGCCGAAGGAGAAGGCACAAGGCAAGCCAGAGATGGTTACACCTGCAAAGAGAAAGGTAACTGTGATTAATAATGACATCTTTAAAAAAAATACTATAGCAATCATTATCATGAATAGTTTAACATTTTTAACAGTTTAATTCGGGAGTTTCCAAATAAAACAATGGATAAATTATCTTTCAAACATGTTAATTTAGCATTTACATATCAATAATTTACCTTCCAAACTTATTTAATTGCTTAAGAATTTGCCACAAAGCACTCTATATTTCTTCCTTACAGCTGTCTATCTCCGAATACCGCCAACGCAAGCAATTAACAACAACCAGCACTGGTGGAGGCAGTTCCGGTGGGGGTGGTACAACACCTGAACGCCCCGCCTCTCCAGAAACTCCGCCTCCAGGTGGTGTACGAGGCTCCGCCCTGCGCGGTCGTTCCGACAGTACAAGCAGCGCTACGTCATCGTTAAGTTCTGACGAAGAAACGCTTGGTACAGCAACGGTAGATGTTGTAAAACCAGTGGTTACTGTAGAACCGCAAGGTAAGAACCTGCATATATTCTGTTAGAATTGATCAGTTTTGTGAAAACTAAAGTTAAATCTGTTGATTCAGTTGCTGTTGCGTTTAATTCCGCGCCAACAGCTGTCGAAAGGCAACGAGAAAACGTGGAACGTTTAAAGAAAGTCTTCGGTCTTGCTTTGGATGATGACGTCAGAAAGACTTGTAAGTACATGTGTCTTCCGTACCGCAACCATATCCCATTCAAGCCTAAATTGTTCCAATTTCTGCAGAATTTAAAACAACACATCCCACTCAGCCTAAATTATTTCAATTTCTGCCAAATATACAACAACACATCTCATTTAAGCCTAAATTATTCCAATTTATGCAGGATATAAAACAACAACTGTTTTTTAGCAATAGTACGTGCGGAACCAACTGTACCGGTACCAAAAACTACAGTTTCTCCAACGGTTCAACCATCTTCAACTACCGACACTAGCAAACCATCACCTGTAGTGGTTACACCGTTGGTTGCACCAGTTGTTCCAGTGATCAGTTCATCGGAACCGATTAAAACTGATAAACGTACAAGTCCCGATACGACTTATGCTAAAGTACAAAGTCCAGAAGCGACGGAAATGGATGTTAAAGTAGAGAAGAAGATTGATGAAAGAGATGAACATGAATTAGGTTATGCCAGATTTGATGAAACTGTTTCGACAAGTTTCATTCCACCTTTTAATAACCCTGTGTACCCGAATTCAACTCAGTTCACCAGTTTTACATCGGTTATTGGTAAGTACATTGTCAAAATTATATTTCATTTTATTGCATTTAGCTACAGTATTATTCAACCTAAATCCCCCTTCAATCAAAACACTGCAATATCGAATGCTGTCCTCATTGTAGCATTAATGTTGCAGCAATATCGAATGCTGTCCCCATTGTAGCATTAATGTTACAGCAATATCGAATGTTGTCCCCATTGTAGCATTAATGTTACAGCAATATCGAATGCTGTGCTCATTGTAGCATTAATGTT
>JAGJTL010000198.1:471852-482144 GCA_022063505.1 Calosoma granatense | reverse complement strand
TCTATATGATTATATATACAATTTATTTAATAATTCATGCAATTTTTTTTTACACATTGCATACGTCAAATAACTATTATCACTATAATTAAAATAATTAAGAACATTTTAAAAATCATACTATTTTCAAGACGAATTATTTCTGTAGTTTTTAAAAATATATCCATTGATTTTTTGATATCAGAAATAGACATATTTGAATATTGAAAATAGAATTACTGATATCAAAATTCATTTACCGATATCATAAAAATACCTTTTACTTGGCGTAGAAGCGAATATATTTGGATTCCAATTTTCTTTATCCACGCGGTGGGCAGTTATCTGATCTGTTATGTCACAGATGGCCATAGTTTCATCTGTTCTCGACACTGCCATCCTGTGACTTAATTCAGAACCAGTCAAATAACCAGTGTCCTGTGTTAGAACAGTACTATCTTGTTTCGATAATTCACTGTCAAATTTTGCACTCAGATTTCTCTTTAGTTTCACATCTTCATGTGCCAGGTTCAATATCTCATCATCGCTCAACGATTCGCTCAATTTAAAACTGTTTGACAATTTTTTCCGTTGGCTGTTTATGATTTTTGACTTTGGTGTAGTTAATTGTGAAATGTCCATACATTCTGCGTTATTCGTTTTGGGCTCAAAGAGCGTTCGTCGAATTGAACGACCGTTCAGAGAAATATTATTGTATTCTATGTCCCAGTTACAAAAACTCTCTGTGAATTCGTTAGTACGAACCGGAGATTCTAGAAAAATATATTTCTCAATTCACATTTCAACACTGATATGCTAAGATTGAAATTACCTGATAAGTTTGTTTGATTCTGTACGTCAATAAAATCGTTTTCCGGTGCCATATTAAATGAAGTATCTACACTCATATGCCCACTGAAATCTAACTTTGCAAAAGATCTATTGTTAGTCTTCTTGCAGAAAGAAATCGGTGAAATGGATTGATCTGTTTGAACATTGTCTGGTGCAGACATGTGTTGTATATTTTCGGTTATAGAAATTGGCGAGATTTGACAATCGTTCAATTTCCGTGGCGTGGAATTGTGAATGGGAGAAATTTCTACTGGTATTATATCCGGTCGGGGAGATGAATCAAAATTTCGTTTTCTTTTATCTACTTCATCCTACAAAGGAGTGTAATTAGCTACAAATTCGCCACTGCCGGGACAAAAGGTCATAAGTCTATTTTTTTTCATTATTGCTCTTGGATCAAATTTGAAGTCCCTTCCGTGAAATCTAAAGTTTATTTAATTAATTTTCTACGTTAATTCTAAAGTATTTTTATCAAGGAAAATATTAATGAACAAATTGCAATAAAAAAAAATATGTATATTTTATATAGTACATTTTTCTTAAAGTTGTCTAATTCGTAATTCACATTTTATACTTATTACCTTTTGTTCCGGCAGTAGCGAATTATAATAATGATTTAAAGAAACTAAAGTTTATTAGCTACAAATTATAATAATGATTTAAGGAACTAACTTCAAGTAATACTCACAACCATAATTGGTGAACCAACTTCAGACCATTCAGTATGTACAGATGACACGGATGAATCAGCTGACAGTTCCGGTGATTCAAAATGGAATAACCGTCTGCACAGTGACGAATTCAGATCAACACTTTGTCTATGCTGGTCGCCAGTGAAAGAAAAGAATGGTTTTAGAATTTTCTCGACTTCTTCTGGCAGTTTAGGCGGTAAACTTAGAATTGTTTGTGTCCAAACTGAAAGATATTTGCAGTTAATATTCGCTACAACTTTAGTCTGGTTTTATTTACCATTTGCTACTTGTTTCGGTTCAGATGGTTCCTCTTTCATAACCGTTGGCGACGCTGTTTCAACTAATAATGGCATGGTTTTAACTTCTTGGTTCCAAGGGCTTGGAGCAATATGCGTTTCACTAAAGTATCTGGAGATATTTACATATTTTATTCGATATTGTTCATTTTGATTCGCAGATTTATGTTTAAGTTGAAACTCGGTATAGGAATGTTTCTTACTTTTCTATCTTTTCCTGTACTGATACATCATCTTCAGCAGTGGGTTGTTCAAACTGAGCTATTGTGCTCTCATCAATATTAGCAGGTTTCAGACTAGATACATCGTCGATTGTCCACATGAATTTCTCGCTAGTTCTCGGATTCTGTACTTCAGCAAACACTGAAGGACTGAAACAAATAAATACATATTTCTATATAGAATAAATAAACCGATATGCCAAAAGAAACACTAAAATAAGACGGATTATAGTACCAACAGATTCCAGTATCAAACGTCAGTTATTTTTAAAACTATACGAGGTAAGAAATTCATGAGAATAAAACATTAAACTTCCAGAAGCGATTACTAAATAAATATACAATGAAATAAATACACTTACCTAAATATATGTGAATGTAAATGTTCGTTAAGAGCGGCTTCAAATGGATTTTTGATCCTCAAAAACCTGGATGGAGGCGTAGTATGTAGAGGCAAACACCTAAAGGGACTCGCATGAATTTGATTTTTCCTATTAACGACTTCTCGTAGATCCTTTGGTAGATTTTCCAGGAATTTACTGGAAGTTTTCGATGGAGTCTGATGATTTTCCATGATTTCCACGTATTTATTGAATGAAAACGAACAAATACGGACGATAAATTATGACAGGATGTTAGTAAACTATTGTAAACTTGTATAAACCCTTATAGAAACATCACTTTTATCACAGAAATGTAAGTACAAGCTAGCTAAACATAACTAATCCATGCACGACCGTTATTGTATTTAAATTCGTATTATTGGAAAGTTCAGCGACATCTGACAATTGCATTGTACGTTTACATGAAGTTCTAATTGTCAAGCCGTATTATCTTAGTTCGGATTATAGGTAAGTTGAAATATAAATATATAAATTGTTTTGAAAATACAAATATTTCGAAATAAATACAGTAATTTTTATTTTATATCTAATTATTACATGTCATATTTTTTAATTGAATACTTGAAGTAAAATAATCTAATAAAAATAATTGAACATTTATTATAAATACAATACTGTTGTTCCGTAATTCGTATTTCATGTTTTGTTTTGATTCAAGGTTTTCCTATAAAACAAGTTTTATTTTTATCTAATTAATGGTGAATGTGTAAATATCGTTATCAATATATGTAATTAAAAGTGTTGATAAAAAAGCACACGGCCAATAACTGATAATATACTATGTGTAAACAATATATTATCCTTGATAAAACTTTTCATTTATTTCTTTTTATACTTATAACTAGTTTATATTTTATAACTTTATATTTTATGTACATAGTTCATGCATTGCAGTTTTAAATCGTGTAGTTGCAAATGGGTATATGTAAACGTAGTAATTTTGTGTGCTGTCAAAAAAATCCAAAATGCTGAATATGGCATAATAGTGCGACATCGTGTGTGTTATTCGTTATAAATGAAAGCTAAACCACAATATTACACCATTTTATTTCAAACAATAACGTGCAGTATCTGAAAAGATGAAAATTTGTGGAAGCAACAGTTGTGTTAGTATGTGATTCGAAGCCAACAGCATTTTTAACCTAACACTACTACATCTATTTATAAACAGTTGTGCATCGATTGTTTTCAATCATTTCATTCGCCAGTGTAACCATTTTTCACCTGTTATTAAGTTCATTACGACCTGCATAAGTTAGTTTGACAAAATTGTGGTTAGAAGTTGTTCAGTTGGTGCGTGCATGTTGTGACAGATGTTAAAAAATGGGGGATCAAACGAAAAAGGGTTCGAATGTCACTGTGGAACAGATGATTGAACATATGACGGCAGATATTCAGAACTCTGACGGTCAATATATACCGTTAGGGTTCACATCACCCCCGGCCAATACAGATTCACATATTTGGAGTGAATATGCTCAAAATCAACTTCCGCAGAATCATTTTATGCAACACTTTGGGCGTACGCCTGAGCCTGTACCGTATCAGATTGATCCAAACAGTCGTTTCGTATCCCAAAACGTGGCTTATAACAATTTCATGGCACAAAATACGATTTTTGTTCCGGAAATGCAGAACAGTGCATTTGAGAAACACTTGAATATGGATATGCACGGGAATAAGTATGTTCTATATCCGGGACAGACCCCGCAATATGTTATGACCAATCAGGATATACCACTCTATATGCCCGTGTATCCAGAGAATCGTGAATGTCCACTGTTCGCCAATCAAGAGATACAGATGCAACAACAGAATGTGCTCAATCAACAAAACACTTCAAACACTGGTGATCAGTTGTACATCAATGATAACGTTATTCTTCAACAAACACATCAGGAAGCATTGAAGAATAAACTGCTCATGCAACAGAATATGACACCTACACAGAACCGTACACATCTGATTGAAAATCTAGTGGGCAATTGGGCTAGTAACACTAATGGAACATATTCACCATTTGGTAACGTTCAAACACAGAATTCACCAACGTTTTTCGACCTCAACCAACAGGAAGTCTCACCTCAACCTGTGAACAACTCGCAACAGTGCACTGATGGGTTGCAACAGTTGCTTACAGAACCGTCTGACCGCGCAACCAGTGATTTTAGCGCCAAAACATTGAAATCTGGCGTTAAGAAGCAGAAACAAGTTGCTGAAGTTAAACCAATGCGACCGACGTACTCTGATGTACTGACTAAATCTGTTCCACTACAGAACACCCCGAAACAGGAGAAGTTCGATGCGAAAGAAGCCAAAATAAAGAACCAAATTGGCAAGAAAACGTCAAAGAATGAAAAGTTCTCGAAGATCACATTAAATCGACAAATCTCCAATAACGGTATTGATACAAAAGTTGATAATTGCGCGTCGAAGGTTGGTGATAAGACGCCAACCGATCAAAAAGTGAATTTATCCCGGAAATGGGTGTCATTGGATGATGTCAATGAAGTACATTCAAATAACGACTTTTTAAAATCAAACGATTTGAATGTGGAAGCTAGCAGCAGTGCTACCAAGAGTAAGAAAACTAAAAAACCAGATACTACACCAACCGGTGCCAACGTAAAGAATGAAAATGTCACTGCAACTAATCTGAATAAAAATAATTTGAAGAAAAGTTTTCACGTAAACAGCAGTTTGGGCTGTCAGTGGACAGAGAATGCGGAAAATAATGAAAATTCGAAAAATGAAGAGAAAAACATTAACAAAAATCCGAATAAAAAAGGTACGTGTATTTACTTTACGTATTGTTTACATTATCATGTTTTATTCAAATCATTGTTTTGTTATTTTGTTTGTCATCATGTTAAGGTTATATTATTGTATAATTATGTACGTGTTTCACTTGTGATAAGCATTTATTTATATAACAGTTTCCATGCTAGTTTTGTGTTGAAATACGAAATATTCTGTATGTTATTGTACGTAGTAAATCAACATTTAATATTTAGTTGTAACCGGGTTTCATATTTCAAGTTTCAAAGTGATTGTGATATTTTCTCGGTGGAACAGGTAAAGACACCCGATCGAATTCAGCTCGACAAAATAGATTTAACGAACGATCGATCGATAGACCGCCTGGTAGTGCTAAGAGAAATCAAAGAACTCGTAAAAAAGAAATTAATTCAACTCTTGGTAAGTCCATTCAATTTATTGCAGGCTGTATTGTCATAAATAAATAACATTTCTGTAGCTCGCAAAGAATCTGTGAATACATTATTGCTTATACGGACGTATATCACATTATTGAGTAAATATAATTACATTTATCTAGGTTTATTTGGACGGCATGTTCAACATTACATGAGCCGTTGGACGAAAGTAATATTCTCTTGTATAATGTGGTTGTTGCACCTTATATCAGACATCTTCAGCATGAGTGCTCACCTCGGCCGAGATTTGTAAGTAAACAGCTATGATATCTCTAGATTTTAAATGAAACTAAGAATATTTCCAGTGGAACTGTACTTTGGGATTCAATTCTGATCTATTCAAAATCCCTCTCACAAAATACAATGACCCTGTTGAAACGAATCAAGTTGTTTACAAAACTCGGCGCGTATTTGGACAAAACATTCGGTAATTCACGCTGGGCGTTCTGGAACAGAGGCGGGAAGGAGAGAAAGAACAGCAAGGCGGAGAGTAAAACATGGTTAAACAGTGGCTTGGAACACAATATCACCATGCCCACGACAGGCGAGGAGGCTATGAAACGGTTACTTGCTTGTAAAGGCAAAGATCCCTATAGGTAAGTACAAAAATTATTGAATACTGTCAACAAAACCTCTTCATATTGAACTAAAACGCGTCTTTAGCCCGTTATTGCCAGGAACAAAACAAGCGCTTGTTTTTCCAAGCAAAAATCAAGCGACTTGAATTGTGGCCGGCGGCTTTTGCTAGAAAATGCATTCAAGCCGCTTGTTTTCTGGCTGACACTTTCGACTGTTCGGTAATTTAGCCACCTTCTTGTGAAACCCGGTTAAAAAAATGTTGCCAGTGTAATTATTCATGAAACTAATGAGCCTACCTTCATTTTCCTCGGATAGTTTTAATTTTTTTCGTAATTTGTTGCTTAATATATATATACACTTATTGGTTATACATATCTCGAACTGTCAAAAAACAAGCCGCTTGAAAAGAATGAACCGCTTGAACAACAAGCGCTTGATTTGACTAAACAAGCCGCTTGATTGAATCAAACGCTTGTTTTGTTCCTGGCAATAACGGGCTTTAAGTTACATTCACGAAACATAACCCCACAAAATCAGAGTTGTTTCTAAAAATTAATGATTGGTATTCAGAATTCCCGACTAAGCGCTATTAGAGCAATTACTACTAAAGACTACTAAATATATTAGTTGTTAATACAAAATTATTTCAGTATCTTGGGTGTAAGACCTGACTGTACAGATGATGATATCAAAAGATATTACAAACGACAGGCTTTCCTGGTTCATCCGGACAAAAATCCACAGCCAGGTGCAGAAGAGGCATTCAAAATCCTGGTGCATGCTTTCGATATCATTGGTGAACCGGTACGTAAAGATATAATCTTTTCCCTGTAATATTTTTTAAGTTTATAAGAAGATAAACACAGGTTTGAATTCTGCTGTGATTTGTATTTTAATAAAACAATATTTATCTCCTGATGTACATATTCTGAAATGAAAAATATCGCTACTGCCGGGACAAAAGGTCATAAGTCTACTATTTTTTCCAATATTGCTCTTGAATCAAATTTAAAGTCCCTTCCGTGAAATCTAAAGTTTATTTAATTAATTTTCTACGTTATTCCTAAAGTATTATTATCAAGGAAAATATTAATGAACAAATTACAATGCAAAAAATATATGTATATTTTATATAGTACATTTTTGTTAAATTAGTCTAATTCGAAATTGAAATTTTATACTTATTACCTCTTGCCCTGGCAGTAGCGATATGATATATTCGATTTTACAGGAACGAAGACAGTCTTACGATAGAAAAGTAGCCGAATCACATCAAGTTGAACAAGCATGGAGTGAACTGAACGATCTGTTGTCACAACTTCACCAAAAGATGGAGTACGCAGCGAATACAATCAGGTGTACCAACTGTACGAAACGTCACCGCCGGATCAGTGTCGATAGACCGTGCTATGCGGCTAGGATGTGTTCACAGTGTAAAATACATCATTCTGCAAAAGAGGTAACCTTAAAACTCATTAACTATCTTTCTTCTCGTTAAAAACAACCCTAATTAACGTGTAATAACCTTGTTTATTTAACGTAAAGCGATATTAATACATATTCCTTCTAAAATAGTTACAATTATTATTAAACTATCTGTCAAACTCGCGCGAAAATGTCTCTTAATTCTGATTGGCTAGAAATCAAGCAATCTTATTGGTTACGCACGATACACTCGCAGCCAATGAGCTTCAAATGCCATCTGTTTTCATCCGTTTGAATTTACTATGCAAATTTCGTGAAAATAAACTGATATTAATAAATCGAGACGTAATTTATGTACTGCTGGAAGATTTTAAAGAGAAATGTACTATTTATTAGATATAAAAGTACGGTATTTGTGTGTTCTTATTGACGGCAACTGATGCATCACTTGCGCATAACTTATGTGACTGTTTCTCGGGGTTATACTTCGATGATTGTTTGGTTGTGTAGGGTGATATTTGGGCGGAGGCTTCATATTTTGGTTTCCTCTGGCATTACTATGCGTGTATGGATGGTGCGGTGTATGATATAACAGAATGGGCCGGCTGTCAACGCAAGAATCTTAAACACCTGCGTCCCAACAGTCATAACGTGCAATACAGGATAGTATTGGGCAAGCAGGGGGGTCAGCCGGGGGGCGGAGGGCCCGGGGGCGGCAGCACACATGGTAGACGACACAAGAGTGGAGGTGGTTCGGCCAGGTACGTACTCAGGCGTACGATTTTTAGTTTATAGCATCCCATCAGCCCAAAATACACACAATTTGTAAGAGAAATTACCTGTTCTTATAAACATATTGTTTGCTTTTCATTCCTCGGATTCAAAAGTTCATATTGATAGAAAATAATATTAATTTTGTTTAAATTCAGTGAAAGAGAAGCAGATTTAGAGAATTTCCTAAACAATCTCTACAACCAATCAGATATGTCCACCGCAGCTGGTACAGGTGCCACGCCCCCACACACGGAAACGGGCGCAGCTAATGCCGCACGTAGTCGTAAGAGGAACAAACGTAAAAAGTAAGGTTAAGAATTAACGTAAGTATAACAACAGGCTCTTAAGTTATACGAATACAACCGATGTTACAATTGACAATATTCTAGTTTTATTTACAGGAATATTATTTTATAAATTTTTATCCTATGTACTTTTATTATGAAATAATATGTTGATTTTATGGTTTTATATATTGAACAGGTAGTTTATTTACTTTTAAAAATAAAATTGTTTTATCAGTTATCATTGTCAATGTAACATTGTATTCATATGGAATATTTTTCGCTTTTTTTGGTAGATTTCTAAAATGTGAATTTAATTTTGCGAATCAAAAGCGGCAATATTGCTGTAACATTAATGCTACAATGGGGACAGCATCCGATATTGTAAGATTTTGATTCCCGCGGATTTAAGTTGAACAGCGTGCTAGAAATCTAACATTTTAATTGTTAATAAATAGCTATTGCAAACTGTATAAAAATTAGCTAACTATAACTTACACCCGGTACCAACCTAACTAAACCGAATATTACTAAATGTATGCAGGAACAATTATGACATATATTATTTCTCATTGTTGCAAATATTTAGCATAACAAAGAAACCGTTTAATTTGTTGAATATGTGACATTTCGACGATTATATATGTTGTGTACATGTATCAAAAAATAAATATGGCTGTCTATTCTATGGTTTAAACAATCACTATATCAAATATGTATCATACAACGTGGATTTGTATGTAAAAAATATGAATTTTCTTGTGATAAAATATTCAGCTGTCGATTTCAGAACGTTACATGAATATTAGAGTACTTTGGATTTATTCAGCAACAAGATATGAAGCAATTACTTACGTACTTAAACCTGATTTTATCAACAATCTTCCTGTACATTCTTTAATTGAAACTATGGAAGCAACTGTAAGTGGTAGAAAAATCTAATTAAATAAATATCAAGCTAATAGTATGTCTCGATTGAAGTTTGTGCCAATTTTCACACATATAACTTAGGTTCATCCGTACAAAATTGCTTTATTAAAGTAATTATTAGTTAGCTGTGACATCAAAATTATGAACACAATTATTGTTTTCTCGTTGTGACCGAATATTCATAATTGTTAATTTTAAAGCTGTATGTACTATTCTAAGCGAAATAAAATAATATTAGCAAACTTACTGATTGTGTCAAATGTCAATTTACCTCTCCTAACCCTTAAACACATGACGAATTCCACTGTAACATGTCATATCTTTGTTTTGTTTAATTATAAAACGATTTCAGTTTAATTTTCTTTATTTTTCAGAATAAACACTGAATATTTTATAAAATTTAAATAAGAAATAACATATATTAGCGTTTATACAACATGAAATTAATTTTAAAATTATACGACACTAGCGACAAAACACTGGAACTACTAAGATCTTACTTAGCTATAGTTTGATTATTAAAAGAAGTCCAATAAAAGTCATCGTTGAACAGCACGAACTAAGATATTAACAAATTTTTAGTAATCTGCAATTGTGAAATGTATGTTAACATTGTATATTTTAACAATTTTAGGCATCTT
>JAGJTL010000198.1:401116-411605 GCA_022063505.1 Calosoma granatense | reverse complement strand
TACATATTTATTATTATTTAACATTAATTATTAACAGGGCCGGCACCACGGTATTTGTTGTCTGTCCGGGCACTGGCACTCCACGTTTTATTAATCTTTACAGGTATCCTGCATTACCGGCTCTAAAAAGAATCATAATTTAATTAGACATAATTAACTATATTTCTACATGTAATAATTTACACATTTAAATATATGTATGTATGATTTATTTTTTAATCATTAGTACATTGATTGATTTAGACATGTTACAGTGTGTAATTTTGTTATTTTTTTCGTTTTCTTCTCGGTTTCGTTGTTGTATTATCATCATCTGATCCATCCTCCGTGTTTTTCTTCTGTTGTGTCCATTCTTTCTTCAATTCTTGTAACATATTGGGCGTTAGCAAGCCCTGGGCTAGTAGTCGTTCTGTCAATCTCCCTCGGCCCAGTTGAGAAGTTTTCGGGGCATCTGTAAAACAAATTAAAAGCAAATCAATCATTGTTCATACTTTCCAAGGCCAAATCTGTCAAAAATACAGTACTTTTTACTTTTGACAGTTGGCACCAATCAATACACTGTAATATTGACAGTTGGCAATGCTGCCTGTCAAAATAATTATAACCTATAAATTCAACATCATTCATTCTGAATTATAAATAGAGACTTATTAAATATATTGTTAATTACTTTGTTTTAAATCACAATATTTATTTTAAATAAAATAAAATGTTTCAATACATTGGGTCATCTTCTGGCTAGATATTTAATTTAAAATAAATACTGTAATTTGTGTCTTCTGGCTAGATATTTAGTTTAAAATAAATATTGTGATTTAAAACAAAGTAATTAATAATATATGTAATATGTATACGAACTATCGCAGTGTTAACTGAAGAAACAATTATATATTTATAAATAGAATCAAATTCGAATGTGAATACCTCGTAAATAATTCTGTTTCTGTCGACTGATGGTAAAATGGTCTTCATCCGGTGCTGAAGCTGCACCTGAACTGACACCGGTTTCAGAGTTCTTCAATAACCGGGTTAGTTGGAACACACCTTGTTGTATAACCGCGTCTAGTTCTTTCTGCATATCCCGTACCAGGTTTGTATCTGGTAATAGATCCATGAATCGGTAACTGTACAAATGTATTAGTTAAAACAACTGGTTGTGTTAGTTTAAATAAATATAGCGTTACCTCAACCACAGGTATAAATCCAGGACATCAAACACTGTTTCCAAATGAACCAGGTCAATAATAGTCTTTGGTGATTGAACTGGCCAACCGATATTTCTGCACAACCAATCAAATGTGATTGGTTCGTTCTTACTGTACTGCCGGGCAAACTGAAACAATATGTTCATTTTTAGTATTGAACGGTATTATTTATTTCAAGAACCAAAACAATTATTAACTTCAAGAAGATCATTCTGCAATATGGAATTATATATTTCTTTATTTCTAAACAATAATAGCTATAGCAGCTTGCTAAGATGCAAGTTCAACTTAAATGTAAGGAATCAATATTCTGCAATATTGAATGTTGCGCTCATTGTAGCATTAATGTTATAACAATATCGCATGCTGTGCTCATTGTAGCATTAATGTTACAGCAATATCGAATGCTGCGCTCATTGTAGCATTAATGTTACAGCAATATCGCATGCTGTGCTCATTGTAGCATTAATGTTATGCGCGGACAGCGTAAGCAATGTGTAGTTTTGTATCAATATTGTTGATTTTTATTCATGAATTTAAGAAAGAATAATTAAGAAAGCTGATATAAGTATTGGCGAGATTTTAAATCGTGGATTTTAAATCAGAGATTTTAAATAGTAGATTTTGAATCGAAGATTTCAGTTAAATTCCCGCAAAACCTGCAATAGTTCTGTAGATCTGAGCAAGGACTACTGTTTTACAAAAAGCATATTTACCTTTAAGAACATTGTACAGACGAACGGCATTTTTTTATTTATCGGCGCACAGCAAAAGACATATCGGGCACGTAAGGGCAGAGGAACATGTTGTATCATATCAGCCAGGAACTTAAAGTCTTCGGTATTACACATGAAGTACAACGAATCATCCACAGTGGATAAATTTACAAAGATATCCTGCAATTATACCAACCACGTTAATATAAAACATCTATTTATCTAATATAACAGTCAAATTAATATCGCTACTGCCGGGACAAAAGGTCATAAGTCCATTTTTTTTTCAATATTGCTCTCGGATCAAAATTGAAGTCCCCGCGTGAAATCTAAAGTTTATTTAATTAATTTTATACGTTATTCCTAAAGTATTATTATCAAGGAACATGTTAATGAACAAATTGCAATTTAAAAAAATATGTATATTTTATATAGTACATTTTTTAAATTTGTCTAATTCGAAATTCAAATTTTATACTTATTACCTTTTGTCCCGGCAGCAGCGATATAAAATAACCATTTTAAAAATCTCTAATAGAGCACATTAAATGCCTGCAGTCGCGGGTTCAACTTCACGCGGATCAAAACCCCGCGCGCAATATCGAAGCGAAACATGGTTGCTTACCTGTCCGCGCATAACATTCATTCTACAATGGGCACAGCATTCGATATTGCACGGGGTTTTGATTCTCGCGGATTTAAGTTGAACCCGCAACTGTGGAACCCCGTTATAAGAAAACAAGTGATTTTCTAAATGTTAGAAATTAAAAATAGCATTGTTAGTTAGTATGAAACTTCGAATTGAATGTTTAGATCTGTGTGTTATTGTAAATTTGCAAGTTCAAATCGTACTATTGAGTTTAATTTGTGTTATTAGCGGTTAGAAATGAGTGCTGTCACTTTCAAGCAATTTAATTTGTGTTATTTGAGGTTAGAAATGAGTGCTGTCACTTTAAACCAATTTAATTTGTGTTATTAGAGGTTAGAAATGAGTGCTGTCACTTTCTATTATTGTTCTTTCTTACCATTAAGTTACTAAGTGTCGAGTTCGGCAAGTGATACGCGTAGAGTTCAATTTGATCAGCGGTAGGATGCAATCCTGCTTGTGTTATAGGATCAGGCGTTCTGGACAAAAGCGAACGTAGCGTAGGCAGATCTTCAACTTTAAACGTTGTTACAAAACCTTTTTCCCACTGTGTACCTGTACAAAACCATCTGTTACAAGTAAGAAAACATGAGATATCACAATCATGTAAATACAATGCGTTACAATCAAGTATCACAATATGACACCTTCACGAATCATGAAATAACCTAACACTTTGACAGCCAGGCTGATATTCCTGAAATCTCAGTACATCAGGTACAATTTAAACTTTCAAGAAACAATTTTATGCGCGACGGTAATAATTTCCAAGTGCAACGAGGAAATATACACGCGGTACAGTATTCATAATTTGTAATACATTATATCCCTGCTTGAAAACTATTTAAAGTAAGGTCACACATTCATGCGGGACAGAAAGTTAAAAATGAATGTGTATATAATAGAATACACACCGCGCGCTAAGATTCGCTATGATGTGTATCCAAATGTATACACACGGCAGTCAAAGATGCATTTATGTATATCCAAATGTATACACACGGCAGTCAAAGAATTAAAACGACAAAACAAAATAATTATGTAACTGATTGTAATGAATGATTAATGTAGTTATTATTGTTAAATATATTTACCATAACGTCCAGCTCGACCAGCTATTTGCAACGCGGCAGATACAGAAATAGTATCCATTTCTTTTTCACCTTTTTCATTAACAACAGGCTTAATTAATGAATAAAATATAATTCTCCTTATACTCCTGCAAATCAGTGTTATTTATAGTAAAACAAAGGATTGTATCTACATATACTGTGTAGTAATTCACATTTACACCTATTTTAAACTTGACAATTTTGAATATACAGTAAAACCCGCTTATAATGGACTTCAGGGGACCAAGTAAAATCGTCCATTATAGTCGAGGTACATCTCATCGGAATAATTACTAATTAAACAAATTTATCTTCATGTTATTTCATTGATATGTTTTTATTAAAGATAACTAACACAACATGAAACTATGTACTCGTATATAGGTGTACATAAACACGAAAATAAATGTGAAAAACTTATTGTAATACATACATATGTATTTAATATTGTATATTTTGAAAAAAAATCGGTTAATTTTGTTTGAATCCACGGTTTGGCTATATAATCTATATGTAGAATAAGTTTGACTTTGTTTAGTATTGAAATAGTGTCATAATTATCAGGGAAAGTCCTTAATCGCTCCGCTTATAATGGACAAAATAACGAATTTTGGTTCATTACAGGCGGAAGTTTATTATAACCGAGTTCATTTTAACCCAGGTTTTTATGCGGGTTTGAAGTGGGACTTTCAAAAAGGGTACATTATAACAGAGTGTCCATTACAAGCGAGTTCATTATAGGTGGATTCCACTGTACGCAGTAATCTTTTATATGCACAAGTTTGCAGGTCGAATATAATAGATTCTTGTGCTGTGTATTCTTGTAACAGGCGAATATCATTTGACCCAAGTAAACATTACGAAAAGAACTGTACAATGGAAGACAGGATAATTTGAAACAAGGTTACTTACAAATTTAAACCCATGCCGATGGCGTCTGTTGCTACTAAGACTTTGCAACTATTCTCTGGGTCGTTGAACTTCGCTGCTTGTGCCAGCTTAGTTCCTGGTGGTAGGCCTCCGTAGATGACAGCCACTTCTTTGCCAATAGCCTCGATGCCACGTGACACCGAGTAGATATCATTCTTGCTGAAGCACACAATACAATCACCGGGTTGTATGTTTTCCAAACTACCGAGTGCAGTGTCCTCTATCGTTAATTCCGTCAATCTCTTGTAATTCCGTACCTAACAAATGAATCATTTCAAACTCCAAATCACGAATGAGCCTTAAGAAAAAACAAACATAGCATTTTACAGGTTAATTTTCAAAATATGCGAATATTTTTTCCCCACAGTGCATTTTAGAAGAAAAGTGTATAGGAAAAAGTTGTTTAGAATTAAAAAATACATAATATGACATTGGAATTATTCGCTAAAATGCTTTGTACATCGCGGAAAAACATATTTGAAATGTGACATTTTCACAGCGGACAGAAGATTAGTAGGTTACAGAATAAAAATAATCACAAATTGCAACAATACATAATTTGAAATGAGTGTTCCGAATATATATATATGTAGAAATGTGCATTTTGTAAGCTATAAAATGAGAGCTGGAACATATACAGAGCGATCCAGAATGATTGTAGCTCACGTGACCAAGCAATGTTTGCATTGTAGTCAAAACTACCGTTCACGGAATAGAAACAAGATCAATTTTGTGGTTATTTACCGACATTTACCAATGTTACCGGCCGGGCATTCAGTGGCGTCTTGTTGGTTTTTTACCGTTGTTTGTTTTCTGTTTCGTTTTACTTTTTTCCCCATATTTTCTTGGTACATACAATCACCGTTTTTTAATACAAATATCTTTATCTGCGTTTAATAATAACGTAAGTAATATTTTCTTGTATTTCTAAACAATGTTATGAATATTTTAGGTTATAATGTTATGGCACGGCTGTATGTATTGTGTCTGTTTCAAACCATTACTATAGTGAAGCGGCTAATTCACTATTGCTATAGAGCGGCACGCTACAATCAACCTGGATCACTCTGTATTTTACCTCCACGTCTTCGCCTGTTGTTGAGCACAGCTGTTGGACAAGTTCTACGGCTCCTGGCTCACCGCAGAGATGAATCTCTTCTGCTACAACACCCAGCAGTGCTCTGGTCCATGCCCAGCCTCTGCCGGGGTCACGCATCATTTGAATTTCATCAATAATTGCTACTTCATCTGTAAGAGAGATAATTTCGATGCTAAATTTCCATCAAGTGCAATAATTCTAAACTGTAACGGACAAAATTTTTATGCTAAGTTTCATTTGCAATAATTCTAAACTTTTGATTGCTCCAATCTGAATTAAAGTTTATTTTGGATATCAGAATAAAGATAGTGGGACTTATGTATGAGCAAATTTGAAGTACATTAAGTAAAAAATTACCATACATGGAATATTAATGGACGTCATCTCCACTGTACAAGAGATATGACCTGATGGGGTGCCGTTCGGACTAGCGTAATTACGTTCTTCACCTGTTACAAGATCACAGGGTGTTCCCTAAAAGATTAATAGCACTTTAATGCCGAATGTGCAAGATTCATATATACTTACTCGGTCGTTAGCTTTGTTAAAAATCTCCGTAGCTAACAATTTCAATGGACCACAATATACTCCAGATTTAGCAGTCATAAAACGTTCCATTGCATGATAAGTTTTGCCAGAATTCGTAGGACCGGCATGGAAAATTACCTTTCTATTGAGTGCACGTGCACCCGGATACCTAATATAGAAAAAATTAAATTTGTATCTTCAATAATACTACACTGTATATAAATTAAAACAGACAGCGTTTGATTTTCTTAAGCCCGTTATTGCCAGGAACAAAACAAGCGCTTGATTCAATCAAGCGGCTTGTTTAGACAAATCAAGCGCTTGTTTTTCAAGCGGTTCATTCTTTTCAAGCGGCTTGTTTTCTGACAGTTCGAGATATGTATAACCAATAAGTGTATATATATATTAAGCAACAAATTACGAAAAAAATTAAAACTATCGACGGAAGATGAAGATGTAAGCTCATTAGTTTCATGAATAATTACACTGGCAACATCTTTATAACCGTGTTTCACAAGAAGGTGGCTAAATTACCGAACAGCCGAAAGTGTCAGCCAGAAAACAAGCGGCTTGAATGCATTTTCTAGCAAAAGCCGCCGGGCCAAAATTCAAGCCGCTTGATTTTAATTGAATAACGGGCTTTAGCGACTTACCAATTTGCAGGCGTTCTTAAATCAGATATTTTCTTCAAATCATCCATACATTCCAAATGTGGATAAATTTGTCTTGCATGCCTTAAGAAATATGGAAATAAGTCGTCTACATGTCCAGCACCCTGTTTAACACAAATATTTATTACATAACCTGTCTTATTTTGACACAAATATTCATAATATTAACTGTCTTATTAGTATATTTTGACAGATTCAAATAATTCACCTGTAATATATCACTAATTACGACATGCAAATCGACTGGCAACGTGTCTGCCTCCATACAATATCTTCTAAAACTAACATAAGCCTGATGTTGTAAATAATCTGCAAATATACTTCACTTATAATCAATGTTAACGATAAAAATCACAACAGTTTAACGTACGGTCTAATCCATTTTCAGCTAACAATGATTTAATTTCTTTCTTCTGATAAAACTTGCTAATCACTTTTAACAAATCACTCTTGTTGAGTGTACCGGTTAATTCGGCACCAACGTTAATATCATCGGGACTAGGTTTAACCGGTACCGGAATAAATAACGAAGATAAATTCGTTGAATCATCTTTTTTCCCACGAATCTGTTGCGAAAAACCTACACACGTTCTGTACACATTTTCCAAGGGAAATTTCGGGTGTGAAATATACAAAGACTGAGCTGCCGCACATAGATACTTTAATCTACCAGAATTGTTAAACATTTTCTACAAAGTGCACACATGAATACGTACAGGTTATGATATTGCAATGTCAAACATATAATAGTAGAAAGTTAAAATACAAAATATTATAATAACGATAAAATATAAATAAATAGGTACTATAATTATCGTTAAACGTAGGCTTATTTTGGCATAAAATCAAAAAAAAATCACACACGAGTATTTATTTAGATATGTAAGTCAGTACCGCACGATTACAAAATTTCAATGGGGGTAAAATTACAATTAAAATGAAACATAATTAATGTATGATCGTATAGATTCAATTTTAATTTATTCCCCAAGCAAAATAAATAAATATCAGACTAAAATTTGTTTAATAACGATTTTTTTATTCATATTAGTCTATACTTTTATACTATATTCTACGCTAC
This sequence comes from Calosoma granatense, assembly GCA_022063505.1. Classification (NCBI taxonomy): domain Eukaryota; kingdom Metazoa; phylum Arthropoda; class Insecta; order Coleoptera; family Carabidae; genus Calosoma; species Calosoma granatense. The sequence continues at coordinate 403,617 of JAGJTL010000198.1, read as the reverse complement.
TGTAATAAAATAAATGAAAACGAGTTTGACATTTCACACAGTTTCATTTCCGCTTCCGGTTAAACCAGAGAACCTCAATAAAAAACCAGTATTTAATTACTAATTTTAAATAATGATTAAGTTTTCTTCATTGCACGTAATTTCAAATTGTATTACAAATCAAAACTAATTAAAATAAATTGTAATAAATATAAATCCAAGCGTAATAACATACATTTTTAATGTTATACCATGACCTAATCGATTCAATTGGCATACTTGACATTCACGTGGCTTTGGTTATATTCGCTTGTTTGTAATTGTTTTGTAGTGTGACGTTATGATATAAAAACGTAAGATTTAATTACAAATACGCAATTAATAAAGTATAAAATAGCAAATATATATTAAGAAAAGCAAGATATAACGTTTAGTGGTTATAATTTGTGTGGAATTGGACAAAGTAGTGGATTTATTTCAAACTTAACCTAACGTTCAACAGTTGAAATATGGCAGATGTCTTGGATATTAATAATCCAGTGGATTTAGACGTTGATGATGATGGCGAGCAAGGCATTGCACGTCTGAAGGACAAGGTACGCAAGCGTAAAGGTCGTGGCTTCGGTGGTGAACAGGTGGAGCATGAAAAAATCCGTGGTTATGACCGGATAGAAGTTGACGATGGTGACGAGCCTGGACCGCAGAAATCGGTGGAAGGTTGGATACTGTTCGTAACAACGGTACATGAAGAAGCTTCGGAAGAGGATTTACACGAGAAATTCTCTGAGTATGGTGTTATAAAAAATATCAGTATAAATTTAGATCGGCGCACCGGGTTTTTGAAAGGTTACGCTTTGATTGAGTTTCAAACGTTTGACGAAGCGAATAACGCTCGAGAAGCACTGGATGGTTCGGACATCCTCGGCCAACCGATCGGTGTCGATTGGTGTTTCGTGAAAGGACCGAAAAAGAACTGGAAAAAGGGCCGAAAACCACGAAGAATCGTTGAAGAAGGTGGCACTAATTAATGATAATTCATTAACCATATGTATACAGACGGAACATATATATTCAGATGTTACATTTATAATAAAAAACGTATCAAATCAATCATTATTTTATTGTGTTTCACCTAAATATGTGTTAATTTGACTATAGTATTGCTGAATTTTATAGAAAAATTATAAATGATAAATACATTTAAATATAAATGAATATTGTACTTCAATAATGTAACATGTGTTTATGTTAACAAATAATGTCAAATATAATTATTTCATTTTGTGCAAGTACTTTATGTAAACTATATGCTCTTGTCAAATATATTTAAAACTAATTAATTGCTTATGTGGAAATAATTTCTTATTTATTATCGAATAATTATACTGCGAGGTATTTCAAAAATATGTATGGATTTTTACAAATAAAATAAAATTGGTTATAAAACAAATATGTGCATTATTAATTTCTTATTTTTAATTGCCAACCTTTGCCTTTTCAACCTCAAACACGTTTTAGAATGCCTGAAGAAACATTTTGACAACCGCTGAATACGTGAAAAAAACGTAACATACATAATGTGATTAGTTAAATATCATTACTGCGATTAATTATTAATAAATACACTCTCCCTTAATTACAAATCAATTTACTGTCATTGTTTTAGTTTATTAATTTCTTATGTTGCAAATAAAAGTGACAATTTATGTATTCCTGTGACATAACCTTAGAAAAATCGTGCATTTTGGGTTAAAACTATGGCTTGTCTGCAACGAATATGCAGGCTAAACATTAAAAGTAATAAAAGTAATTCTAATTTCTGTTCTATTTAACGCTATATATGTTTGTTTTATTTACAGGTTGTCTGAATAGCACAAAATTATTTTATTCATCCGCTCAAAAGATCACAAACACAAATGTGAATTCAATTCTCGCAGTGACTGCGATAAAAAATCCATGGATATGGCAAAAACAAACAAGTATAGAGTCACCGTTACTGCAAATCACTCCGCTCGAGTTACCGAAATCAATATTTTGGATACCACCAAAGTCTGACCCGGTATCAACGTCAGTTACCGAGATAGAAGAACCGGTATTGGAAATAAATAAACACGAGAAACAAGCCGTGAAATTAATCGTTATACGGAGGCATAAAATGCGAAAACACAAATTGAAGAAACTGCGAAAGAAGATGAAGTTTGAATGGGCAAAGGTGGGTGAATAATTCTATATTAATTCGGAATGAAATTACAACGAATTATGGTAATCTTTATTCAGAGACGACAGCGACGTGAAATGCGCAAAGAAAAAGCCTTTCAGGGGGAACTTTTAGCACAAATAAGACAAGCTGAAAATTTCTCTGCCGCAAATTATGTTACGGAAAAAATTAGAACGGCAACCGAGGTTCCAATACCACGATTTTGGAAAGGCAAACGTTTACCGGAATTTCTTATTCGAGAGAAATTAGGTTTACCACCGAAATAAGTGCTTTAGAATGTGTATAATTGTATTTAAATAAAACC
>JAGJTL010000198.1:294927-305407 GCA_022063505.1 Calosoma granatense | reverse complement strand
TGTATATATTGTATAGATGTGTCTGTTAATAACCATGTATGTGTATATATGTATATAAGTTAAATTTTGACATTATATAACTTTGCACCTCTAAAAATCACTGTATCTGTATGTATGTATGTATTTATGTATTTATAAGTATGTATCTCTTTGCTAACTATGACTGTATATCTGTATGTATAGTATATTTTACAACAACTGTGTCTACGTATGTATGCTCTTGCTAACCATGGCTGTGTATGTATGTATACTGTATATCTATATAGCAATGCACTTCTAAAAATCACTGTATCTCTATGACTGTATGTATGTATGTATGTGTAGAGTTATTCTTCTGCTAATGGCACTCCCCGATATCTCGCACCCCTCTGCTTTCACTGTTTCTGAATACCATCAGGCTTTTGGCAGTAGATGTTGATTTAAAACTGTACAGATTTGTTCACCATTTTCTACCCTTTGTAATTGATTGAAACTGTCTTTTTCAACAACCGTCATTCTCTCATCAGGAATACTTAAGAAATAGTTACATCACAGTTGTTTCAAATAAGTCCGAGATATGTTAGAAATAGTCTTGTGTTTATTTTTCAATAATAGTTCTTTGAAATTTTACTATTCAATTGAATTTTGTAGTAGTTATATCGACAGTGAAACTACACATTGCTTACGCTGTCAGTTGTAACAGTGGTGACAGCATTCAATATTGCGAGGGTTTTGATTCCCGCGGATTTAAGTTGAACCCGCGTCCTTACAAATTTGCAAATAAATGCAATTATGTTCACTTGATAATGACCGAACAGGTCGAAACGCGTCGTGATTATAATAAAATTGAAAAACGAGTTCATAACAAGGACTTATTTATTAATATTCTTAACAATTATGGTCAATACTTTAAGAAATACCACACAAATCTTTAAAAAATAATCCGATACCAGTAATATCTCCTTATGAGAAAACCAAGGCACCGCTGGTTATATATCAATGTTTCTGTAGGGTTTATTCTTTCTACCAACGACTGTAATTCTTTACCGTCGTTCGGATGAAAATGCTTAACAATGTCGTCAGGCAAGAGAACTGCGGAGGGCAGCGGAAGGGAAGGGGGAAGGGACACAAATCTAAAAGATAAGACCACCACCAGCAGGTTGTGAGCAGATAAAAAACAAATCCCATCCGGGACGGAAGGAGCAGAGGGGTCGCATCTCTGGAAGAAAGAAGGGTACCAGAAGTATAGTATTGTCCTCGAACCAACAGGTCGAAATACCAGTACACATAACACCACAGCTCCGAATTCTCTAGACTATAGTTTTCTCGGACGTGGGTGCAACTTAAATCCAAGGAATCAAAAACCCTGCAATATTGAATACTGTCCCCATTGTAGCATTCATATTATGCTGGACACTATTTGATATCATCATCATTTCATCATTTTATTAGTATATATGAGCTATTTTATACAAAACACCTGACATATACAGAGTATTTCAGGAGAAAAGATCGCCACTTTAGGAGGTGATAGTATGGATGATTCTGAGTAAGAAAGTTCATATAAACATATGTCCAATTCTCAACGGATACGGAGATAAAGTCGTTTGAAACTAGCGCGAACACAAAGCCATAATAAGAGGTATTGAAGAATGATAAATAACTCGTTTGTATTTATTTACCTTACTTGCATACGAAGATACAGCAATTTATACGAACATATGACTCTGTATATCTTTTCCGTATAATCCCACAAAATTTTTCTGCCACCAATTTGAAGAATCCGACCCCATGCGATGAGAGTCTCTCCGAAGGTGGGGTGGACGTCTGTCTGTTCCCCGCCACCGTTGCCGTGCGCTCGTCACCCCGCACTGCTGATGGGGGCGGCGTGACCGCCCTCCGAGTTCGTTGGTTCGTTCTTTCTTCGTGTCGTTGATTTAAAGTATAATCACAGATACAAACGGGCTCCGCGCGCAAGGGGCAGTATGCAAATTACCCTATTTTCATTACTTCACCGTTTTACTACCCCTCCCAACACCCTACCCCCCGTCCACCACCCTTTTGCCAGTGTTCGTCTATCTTGCCGAGCGAACAAGCGACGTAGAAAAAAACTCCAAGTGAATCGCGCAAATAAATCTTCAAGTACTTTGGAGAAGAAAAATGGTCGATCAAGTTTTTTTTCTCCATTCTATTCTCATTCATCTTGCGTAGAATTTCTCTCCACTGCGAGCTGAATTTATAAAAAACGCGTAGTGGAGTCTTGTAGTCAATTAGTAAACAATAATTGTCTACTAGTTTAGAAAGAATATTGATAGACTTTTATAAGAATCTTGGACTTTGCCATAGAGTAAGAATATTGATAGACACTTTTTAAGAAGGACGTTATATGGCAAGAATAATATGGGAATTACTTGAGAAGTAGTAATTTTTTAACGGTAACGTTTACAGCACTGTTAAACAGGCTTCCAACATAACAAATGCCGTGTTAGTCTTTAGTGTCCTGCTCTTGTTCAGTGCGACAAAGATATGCAGAGAACTTGCTGTCATAATGGATATACATTACGCTATATCTCATAATTAAGCATCTGTTAACGTCCACGTTCGCGCAGGGATTTGCCAGCTCATTCCACGGCCGATACCTATAGAGTTTATTATAGAATGTGCGACCACATGTATGGCAATATCCACGCGGGGGAATCGAACCCCGGTACATTTATATAACCATGTTGATATGGTTATTTCTTCGGATTTGCAGGCATACGCGCGCCTATATACCTGTGACCACAAAAACTAAGCTCTTCTTTTGAAAAATTCTTAATGCCATCAACAGGAAAATTAACGTGATTTTCAAAAACTTTTCTTCAAGGTCCAACAGTATAGGTAGCAAATATTTCTTTCCAAAAGTTTTTAAATATTCTGATAACCCATTCTGGTATTTTTTCCTAATCGAAAATCGCATATTTCTTCTGCATCTTTTGCGTTCGGAACCCTCACTGTCTTGGAGTATTAAAATCTGATCAATGGAGCACCCTTGCCTTCTAGTGAAAGAATGAAAATCACTACCCCCTTCACACTATTCCTCTCTGCACTCCGCTCTCCTCTCCTCTCCTGTAGGGTAATTCTTCCATCGTCATCACAAAACACCACCACCGCCGTCTTCGATCAAAATTCTGAATGGTTCCTCCTGAACGCGTTAAAACATTTCGAAATTAATTTTTGTTTCTTATCTCGACCGCCTCCCACCCGCTGCCCCGCTACATTGCGCCGTCCATGGTGGCTCCATCAATTCCTTCTTTAATAACAAGAGTTTCCAGTCAGCCCTCTCTCGGCTGGAGTGTCCTCCATTAATCATTCTATCATATAATGGTGGAATGGTCACCCTCACCTCTCCCTCTCTCCCTCTCATCATTGTGGTATTGATTTTTTTTCTTAAATGCTTTTGGAATATTCAAATATAACAACGTTTGGTGCAATTGCCTTTTTTCTTCATATGAATCACTTACAGTAGAACTTCTTTTATCCAGACCTCGATTATCCGAACTTTGATTATCCAGACCTCGATTATCCGATTATCCGGATCTTGATTAACCGGACATTATTGCATAACACATAACGCGGACTGTGTCATCTATCGAAGAGTAATTTTTGTGTATTTACACATTAATATATATATATATATTTCAATAAAAAATTCTTACATCTGATGTTTTTTTCTTCTTCTCTTGATTATCCGGATTTTGCATTCTTAATCCACGTTAAGTTAGGATAATCTAGATGCTACTGTATTTCGTGTGTTAACAAAGGAATATCTTCCTTGCACGACGCTCTAGATAATAATCATTGTATAACAATTAAACATACATTAGTACCAGTGACTTGACTATTTTACGCAAGAAACCCGAGTGCGTGTGCACTTAACTACGAGTGCAAATGTACTCATCCATACGGTATTTAGAAGTGAGATGTCTATTTCAAATCTTAGAAATGATAAATAATTATTGCCAAAGATTAGAATACATTTCACAGCTATCTAAAATACTAAATATGGGCTTAAATAAAAGTTAATAAACAATAAAAATTTGGTTTTCTATTAAGCAATAAATTTTAAATTGAAAGATCTGCGATTTAAGTTGAACCTCGACTGAGAAACCTGGCATATATCGAAGTTCTACCTGCCAAATAAAAAGAAATATATTAATTTTTTCGAGAGAAATGTGAATATTAGCTATACCACTCACAAAAATTAAATACGCGGTCGATTTCAATTTGTGTCCATACTAGGCTATGGCCTACTGCAATATATACGTAACAATACCGTTAATATATTGTATTAATTGTTAGCCTGATGTCGTTATTCTTCTGTTCATTAGTAACAACCAGAGCACACACACGCACGTACATATATGAACTGCATGAGCTCCATGTGTTCTATATAGCTGATGCGAGAATCAAAATGTGGTCTGTTGCAATTTCCAGTTGAATGACGCTATCCCGCCAGCATTAGCCGCATGCTAGCAGTGGGCTAGTAATACACTAATTTCAGTTACATGGAACCCTTCAATCCGGCTCGAACCTGGTCAGAACCGGTTACAACTAAAGAATAGCCGAGAAAAGGGTTGGATTTTTATAAAAATCGCCAATAAAGGGTCATAGGCCGGTGGTGTATGACCGTGAGAAACCGGTTAGGTCAGTATGCAAATGAGTTGATGGGTCAGTTAAGGGTCACACGTGTGTAAGGGTGAAGAAAGGGTTAACGATGCCTAGCTAAGGGCAGATGTGTTGGCCTCTCTAAATCAAGTGAGCTATGTTTGTCTAAAATATAATAGCAATATATGTCCATACCATATGCATGTGTATGTATGCTTTCTTACAATATTCTAACGGCCTTCTAGACCGACGATAGGGAGTTACAATTCTTTTGTCGTTACGGAACATTTTAAAATGGATTTTAATTATTAATAATGTAATATTAATATAGTAATGTTATAAATAAATTGGTTAAATCACAATTTTCTATTCAGATGTTATAATCGGAATCCTCATAAACTTGTATGTAATTTTTAACACTCTGATTGCCGAGTCGATTTTCTGGGAAGATGCACTGTGATGTGTATCCAAATGTATATACACGGCAGAGTGTTAAATATGTTAAAATAATCAAAACTTTCTGGTTTTGCAAGTAATACACTTGTTCAATCCAACTTGCATACAATGTATTTCTTTAAATAATAACCTGCACTCAACACACACAGCCGTAGAAACTGGTAGAAGATTTTCAATTTACATTTGTCCGTCGTTTCGTTGGGAGTATTTGCCGCGCGCGAACTAAAAGTTGTTGCTCGCCTCATCAGCGAGAGAGAGTGGGAAAAATTTAATTTTTCCCCGAATAACCGCTGGCTATGGTATATAAAAGTATAATACAATTTTCTCCGAGGTCCAATCATAATACCGTACCGGCTATCTCCAGTTTTCCAGAGAGAGAGAGAGACAGAGAGAGAGAGTTGCTGGAGGCAAAGTAATCAACTGTTTCGAATGTTCATTTGCATCTTACGTTCTTTCTCTGCAAGACAACGTTTCGAGTTCGAAGTCTGGTCTAGGGTAAAAATTCAGTGGTCAAAATGTTATCAATATTTTGCACTGGAAACATTTGTATAAAATAGATTGACTACTATTCACACGTCGATACTATCACACTGTTGCTAGTAGATAATGCTATTAAAATACATTAGTATTTCATATAGCAACGACGCTACTACGGCGCTACTAAATATGTAAACTAAAATTTGATAATATTTCATCCTATTTTAGCAGTTAATGTGATTCGCAAATAAGTTTTAAGTGTGCATTAGTTGATAATTATTTCTTCTGGATATAAAAATATCACTACAAAAATACATAAACACACACATGTTGAAAGTAATAATTGTTAATATTAATATTACTTATGATTATTAATTTTACAAGTTGTTCAAAAAAAAATTCTACTAAATTTTATTCCAAAATATTTAAAATCTCTGGGCGTTCATTTTAAATTTCGCGTCCTCCAATATTTAATCCAGTCGTCTGCTTGAACTCCCCCTCAATCTTTCGTCAACCTTGCTGCTGGGGCGGGGGGTGGCTAGCGGAGAGACGGGGCATGGTTTGTCGTACACCAAGAGCTGAAGGGTGGCAGCAGAGGAAGAGGAGAGGATGAAAAGAAAGAGAAAAGTCATCAAAAAACAGCATACAGTAAGGGGATGGTGGCGGAACGAACAGAAGAACTCAAAGTTAGAAATTAAAACGTTGGTCTGGGATCGTTTCAAACCGGACCGTTCTGCGTCCAAAGGCGTCACATCTACCGCCTCCTTACCGCCCGCACCGCCCCCATCGCTGGGCTGTCACAGAGCGAACAGCAGTAGCCAACAATGGACCCTGAAATATTGCAAACAGAGGACAGAGTACATGGTAGTCTTCTAGCCTAAAACTTCTTGGAAGAAGAACAATTATCTATAAAACATATATCTTAAAAAAAGATACAATGTGTTACAAAATAACTGCACATTGACTTGACTTCGTAACGAATGGGCAAACCCATCACACAGCGCGGAATGTTTTGCTACTTGTACATCAGGGTCTGGTATTATCAAAATTTTAAGGAAGAATCTACCGATTAACGGTATATTTACAATAAAAATGTTGAATATTAAAAAGTGAAAAAACGATTCATTGCGAAAATGCCGAGAATTTCAAATGAATCTTACATCAAGTATTACAAGAACAATTTAGTAGAGAACTCCGTGATTTCTGGCCCAGTTGAGAACTGTTTGACAACAGCTGATCTACGTCCAACCGCTCCGCGCCCCTCTACACCGGAATGCCCCCTTTTCATTTCTTTACGTTCTTTTAACGCTTTCCGCTAATCGAAAATTCTAAGGCGCTTTCTGAATAAAAATCGTCGCTCTTTCTGAAGGGGAAAAAATTAATGAGAAACTTCAGAAGCAACGGCGGCGAAGAGAGGAGAGGGAGGAATATTAAAAAGCTGGCGGTGGACGAGGGGAGGAACTTCAAAACTAAAGGGAGAAGAAATGAAATGGATGATTTATATACCAGAGAAATAAAAATTATGATGAAACCGAACTTTGAGATAAATATACAGAAATTCGGTTAAGACGAAACGGATAAGACAAACTAACACTTATGATCTGGATTAAATGCAGTTTTTAACATAAAATAGAAAATGGTTTGATTTTGTGAATTTCTTCTTGGCCTCGCCTGCAGTCGAAAAACAATTGTCATTATTGATAGGTTGCGTTTTGTGAAACGTTTGATTTGTGACAACTATATCGAAAATAGTTACCATTAGTGTTATTTTTGCTATAAATATACTATGTTTCAAAATAATTCCACATGACTCCTGAAGACCCTCACCGCAAGCGATTTATTAAGCGCATTACAGGGGCAAAAGTATTGGGCCATATTTACAATTTTTTACTTTTCAATATTCAAAATGTTTGTTGTAAATATACCGCGCTAATCGCTAGATTCTTCCTTATATATTTGGTAATACCAGCCCGGATGTACAAGTAGCAAAACTCATTACGAAACCAGATAAATGCGCGATTATTTTGTTGCACATTAAGCGATTGTCGTATGAGTGAAGTATTTCCTGCGATATTCTCTTCAATTACATTCTTAGGTAGACGAAGTTTTTCTTTCGGAATTTGTTCAAAAGAAAGCTTCTCATTTACACCTCTATAAAGCGTCAGCCAATCGAATCGATAATGACCGTAGAGCAAGCAAGATAAAAGAGGAGAGGAGATAAAACGTGAATTTTAAAAGCCCTCCTCCCGAACCCTCCTCTCTTCGTCTTTCTCCATCCGCTGTCTCACCTAACGCTTTGAACGGGATACTTTTAATGAAGTTTTTCTATATTTAAAGTGAGTTTTTCCTTCGAAAGTTCGAAGCCATGGACGAGTCGAAGCACTGAGAGAGGGTGGTGGTGGATGAGGTGGTGCGGGGGTGCGGGGGAGGGATTTAAATAAGTGAAGGGCGGCCAGGCAAGTTAATAAAACTTAACGTTTTTCCAATCTATAAAGTTTTATTGGAGAGCTTTTTACGGTATTTTAATTTCTCTATCGCGCAGCGCTAGTATGTGTGTGTGTGTGTGTGTGGTTGTTGTACAGTTAATTGTATACCCAAAAGCTTCCAATGTTGTCCGCTCGACGCTCATTTCGGTGCTGTAGTCTTTGTCCTAATGCCAGTTGTTTTATTAGTCGTCGCTACGAAAATAAAACCGACGACCTTGTTTTGTTTTATTTCTGGTGACATTTCTCAGGATGGTGCATCATAAAAAGTACTATGTAACCAAGAGTGCCTTGGACTTGACTGGAATCAACAATATCGAAACGAAATTTACTCTTTGGAAATGTAATAGACAAAAGAGAAAAAAGTACTTTTTTGAAAGGATATGGTCATCCTTTTTTGTGCAAGAAATCTGGCGATTAGCGCGGTATATTTACAACAAACATTTGGAATGTTGAAGAGTGAAAAACTGTAAATACGGCCCGATACTTTTACCCCTGTAGTTCGGTTAAGAAACCGCTTGCTCTAGAGGTCTGTAGGAGTCATGTGCAATTATTTTGAAACATACTATATTCCCCGTGTATTGTATGCTGTTGCTGCTGCTGCTGCTGTTGCTCCGCGCTCGAAACTTGATTCCACCAGGCTATAAACGACACACAATTAGCGACTAATGGCTGGGAATACAAAGACCAACGCTCGTTTTTCAAAATCGCCTCACCGTGAATGCAAGACGAATGGCTACGTTAATTTGCAAAGTTGGAAACCCTGTATAAATTATATTTTCTTTTAACCATCCTATCGAACAACCAGCTCCGCTCCTCTCCTCCTCATCCACTGCGTAACTCTTTCAGCTAAGAACAATCTCTTCAGAAAGAAAATGACACCATATATACATTGAATATTTTATGCTGGGTTCTTCAAACTTGAATCAAAATCTTGCAATATCAACGGTGAAACTACACATTGCTTATCTGTCCTTAGAATATTAATGCTACAATGGGGGACAGCATTCGATATTGTAGGGTTTTGATTCGGAGGATTTAAGCTGAACACTCGTCCGCAGAAAATCAGTGGTTTAGTGAGTTTAAAAAAGCTTTGAATCAAGATATTCTATAATTATACACAGACAATACACACATGCACAGACACATAAAACATTTATACGTAAAGAATTACTGTGCATGTTCTGTAAACTACTAAGATTATTTCGTTAAGTTTTCAACCCTATAGTATTAAAAATATCCCTTCCTATGTACAGAGACAAGACAAACATATATTATAGAAAAAAACACACATTACAGTTAAGCTGAGAGCAAGCGACCAACCCTTCCTTAATACTACTGACCCTTAAAAATAAAAATCGTATGGAAAAATTTGTTAACCCTTAAACCGGTTTCAAAGGGTTACGAGTGACCGTTTGGCAGCTCATTTGCATAGTTGTTTGACCAGTTCTTAGGGCCCTTTGCTCGGAGCCAGGTAACAATAGCCAGGGCCGAAGGGAGACGGAACAATAAGGGATGGATTTTTTTGGAAATTGTATTTTTATTTCCTGGTCATCTTCCAGTTTTTGGTTCCGGTGTCAGTTTGGTGTTGATGATGGTGTTGAGTGCATGTTAAAACATTTTGTGAAAATTTTGAGTGAAATTTTTGGGAGAAAATTTTTGGATGAGAATATTTATTGAAAATTTTTGGGTAAAAATGTATAGTGAAATATTTATATAAGGTAATAAAATATTTGCAAAATAGTTCATTATTAACTCGACGCTTGCTTTTGACGAATTTTTCATGAAATTTTTATTATTAATTGCTATTCACAAGTCGATACTGCGGAGCTACTAAATTGTTCTACTAAAATTGACACTGTTACTATACAATAATTCTATAGTTTCTTACAGTTTCCTATAGTAACAATTTAGTAGAAACATTTAGTAGCTCCGTAGTAGCGGTGTTAGTATCGACCTGTAAATAGCAGTCAATATATTTTCTTAAAACTAAATTTATTTGGTCGGGTTTTGTAGGACGTAAGTTCAATTTAAATATGCGAATCAAAAATCAATTATATCGGAACGAAATTACACATTACTTACCTGTCCCGCATAACATTAATGCTACAATGGGGACAGCATTTGATACTGTAGGGTTTTGATTCCCGCGGATTTAAGTTGAACCCGCATCATACAAAACCTGACATAAATATGATTATTACATTGCAGTAATACGAATTAAAATTGACTTTGAAATCATATTTAAAACTATTAAAATGCTCTTATTTACCTTACAATATATTATCAACTTTTTCAGAGATTATACGTTAAACCCTCATATTTAATAAAAGTAATATTTTACATAACTGAAGCGGATATACATTTTTTTTTCCGCTGGGCTATTGGGGGATCAGTGGTGCGCGCGGGATATACAGGCAGTTTATCTGTGGTGGACA
>JAGJTL010000198.1:205694-217025 GCA_022063505.1 Calosoma granatense | reverse complement strand
ATATATTCAATTCTTAACATAAATGTAATATATCGTATGTAAGACAAATGTGTCATAATAGATTTCAAAGTTTTGTCCAATTCTCGTCCGACAGATCTCAGTGAAATACCTTTATATAGACTTGTATATGTAATCCCAAAGGTACATAAGAGACTGTCTATGTATGCCTGTATGTATTTATGACAGAACAAGAGTTTAATCCCTGCTTGATTCACGATACGATGTTCCACTATGATTCATATCTCCCGCGTGTAATGTCACTGCGCAAAACTATAGCTGATTGGATAGAATTATGCAGTCACGGCTCCTGATTGGTTCATGTTACACAGTCACGGCATTTGATTGGCCCACGTGTATAGTACAGTATTTATGCGTAATTGGATAGAATTATGCAGTGACAACTTCTGATTGGTCGCGCGGGGTATACAAACACAAACCTTTATTGGTTTGCATTATACAGACACGATTTCCGATTGGCTTATGCGGATTGGATAAAACTATAGTTTACGCGGCAGTTGATTGAAAGGTGTTTAACAAATAATTGGATATACTTACATGGTAATTGATTTTGATTGGCTTGGGTTACAGAGAAATCGGGGTTTGATTGGTTTCTGTTTTATATTTACGGCTTTTGTAAAACCGAAAAATACAAAGCCGAGTTTTAATCTACGGATCAAAACCCCACAATATTGAAGCGAAACTACGCATTGCTTACCTGTCCGCATGACTTTAATGCTACAATGGGGACAGCATTCGATATTGCGGAGGTTTTGATTCCCGTGGGCTTAAGTTGAAACTGCGTCGCACAAAATACGGTATAAACTAAGTAATTATTTCTTAATTTGATGCAGAGATTATCGTACGATGAAAGGCAGTATGACGCAGTATTTTCATTGACTTTTTTCTCATTGATTTACTGAGTAATATAATTCAGTCATTATTACCACTATGCTCATATACTCTTTACAGTAACCGCACCAGTATATAACTCGGTTGTAAACGTGTTTACCGGTTGTAACCGATGCACTATTTATAGCGAACTGCAGGTAGGCACTTTGCTAAATAACTGACCTAGTTACACACAATTTTTTTTCATTTTTACTTCTCAACATAAGACGAGCGGGTGTATTACGAGTGTAACGGGATTTTTTATTACCAATTCTGTTGTTACGGCCCCTATTCTATTCACTTCCATTGCTAGGATAAAAGAAAATTGTACTTTAATGACCCAAGAACTAGCAGGAGGGGTTATAAAAGCAGGGCCGGATTAAAGTACAGTGTTATACCTTATATAATGAATAAAAATTGAAATGTTTAATATACTTTTCTGTAGTATCGTAGGCCTATAAAATTAATTGTAATTTAATGGCCTAAGGAGAAGTGGGGGGGGTTAAGCAGGGCCGCATTAAGGGTAGTTTTAAAATGGACCTGTTTTATTAAAAATTAGAATGTTTTATATAATAATATTTATAATATTTTGCAAATTTTGTATTAAACTGTGTTTACAATTGAATTAACCTTTTCTACATCGTTAAATATATGCTTAAATATGTACAATTTTAGTTGTAATTAAATATGGCAACCTCTCCATTTACGCGAGTTATTAAAACCGCGTAAATAGAGGTATGTTGCAATTCTTTAAAAATTGTAGATTTATGTTTCTGGTGTACAGTTTATATAAGATTTTAAAAATTTTCAACCGCATTAAAGTTCGCGTAGAGATCGCGTAAATGGAGGGATTACTGTAAAACGCAAGGTTTTGTAATGAAAATTACTCGGCCACTTTATTCCTACGCACGAGGATTATCGAGGTTCGGATAATCGAGTTTTACTGTACCTGTCTGCTATATAGAGATACAATGTTATCAAATAAACACAAACATATATACATAAAATGTTAATTTATAATTGTGTCGACAGATGGCGTGAGTGGCAGCGCTGAGTTTTCGCTTGTTATAAAGCTATTGTTTACCTTACGTGTCTGGCGCCGATCAGACCCGAAAGTCTGCGCATGCGCTGCCTCAGCTGATGTATCAATAATAAATAACAGGCGCCCAAGGTTCGTGTCTGCCCGCTCGTGCGAAGATTGTACTTGTTCGGCTGAGTTCGGCTGTGGGGATTCGCGCCAAAATGAAACTTAGGTTGTAAAATGATGAGATTGATTAAAGTGTAGACACATTTAGTGAAATGGTGAAAAATTATTAGAGTTTCATTGCAATTTAGTAATTAATTTATTTAAAATAGTGTGCCTTTGAATAATATTAATACATTTAGTTAAATAGATTTTGACAGTTTATAATTTTATGTTTTTTTTAATTATAAAGTTAAAACAGTGGCTCTCAAACGCTGGATTGCAGATTTGTAAAATATTAAACTGAAAACTCAGACGTTTACAAAAGTAGAGCAAAAAATTTTACGACGATTTTTTTTAAATAATAAAATACGATTGAAAACTAAGTTCGTTTTAATGTTATTTTGAAAAAAGGTTTAAAAATATTCGACGTACAAAAATTTTTACTTCAAAAACACATATTCCATCTTGCAGAACATTAAAATTATTGCTTTATAATCAAATTTGAGAAAAATTCTTGATTCTACCTGCATATATGTACAACCGTACCAGTGGTGTACAGAAATTTGTTTACAACGGGGCACACTAATAATTTTCTTTAACAAATGGATTTTGTGTTGCGAAAAATACGTTCACATGATCGCTAAGCTGATTTAAGTAATTAAAATTTGGTTATAGCCTATTGTCTATTGTTATATATCGGAGATATTTCAACTAGCTGCCCCTAGTGTACGGCACTGGACCAGTATAAGATGTTAGAGCGATAGGAAATATGAAACAAGTGCAAATTACAGTACAATAAGTAAACTTGTGTTTGAAAATTACATGTGTCGACTTTCTGACAGCTTGTCTGTATATATGTATGTATGCACGTATGTATGTATGTATGTATGTATGTGTGTACGTGTTTGTGTACTGATATAATAACACATTATGTATACTAGCAGATTAAAACACAACCCAACAACCGGTTGTTGACACCAAATAGAGAAATTTTAATTATACACACAAGTACATGTATCAGGTGTACCTTCAAACTTGAGAGTTTTCAAAAATCGATTTACTCGCTCTGCAGGAATATTTGAACAACGAATGTAGTATCATATTATAGAGTTTTTAATTCTTAACAACTTTTTCCTTTACACTTTAACTCTAAAACGTATTGATTAAGAAGTAATCAATACGTTTTCTATATTTACGTGTTAATTCTTTATGTCGAAATTTATTTAATAAGAATAGATTATGCCCTCTTCCTATGTTAAAAAATAGTTTAATTACTAGTTTTTATTTTATAGAAAGCTGCTTTTGGATGCTCGCCATCTAGAGCCAATAATATATATTTCCATATGTTTATCTGTCTTATTGAGAATAAATAAAATAAATATATTCTTTTACTATATATACACTTCTGTACTTACAGACATACATACAATTTTTGGTGTAGGTACTACTTTGGTGGAGGCGCATTTTGGGTGAAAATGTTTTTTTAATGAAGCTGTTTGCTTGAATTAGATATACATTGCCATATACATGATTTATGTACAGTACATACATACACTGCTGTAATATTATTGTACATACACAAGTGTAGATATATACACACATATACATACATACATACGTACATATATAATCACTTATTACATTCATACAGACATCTTGCGTGTAAAACAGACCGCAAAAAAATGCGTCTAGTTGTTTTTGTGCGCGTGTCTAGTAATTTTTACGCCCCCCAAGGTTGCAGCACTGCACCTGCGAGTTAATGCAAATTCTTTGCCATATATAGTGTGTGTCGAAAGTTTTGTAAATAATTCTCTATCTGTATAAAGCCTTGATGAATATACAAGAATCCATTTTTAACATGCCTTGAAATGAACAAGATTCTTGGCAAAAACGTTCATTTAATGTATGTATATATGTATGAATGACTTTTTTGACGAATTTAAAGAGAAGTCCATTTTATAAGTATTTACTAAAATAAATATACAAGCATAACACACTATATTAAAGTTAATTAATTAAGCTTTAATTGTAAACTATGGTCATCTAAATATCTTTACCCGTTCCAGAGTTATAAGGTGTCAGAATTGATCTCGTTGGGACATAGGGAATAAACATGTAAATATAGAAAACCAGTGATTACTTCTTAATTAATACATTTTAAAGCAAAAGTGTAAAGGAAAAAGTTGTTTAGAATTAAAAACTCTATAATATGATGCTAGATTCAGTGTTTAAATATTTTTGTATATCGTGTAAATAAATACTTTTAAAAATTACAGCAGAGAAATAAGATAGAAATTTAATGTGAGTTAATTGATATTTATTTATTAAATCTAAACGTTTAAATATTATTTGTAAACAAGTATAACTATATGTGTGTATAATATATATAAAATATATAATTCTAAGCCTAGTACGTCAAGTCTATATGTATGTGTGTATGTATATACAGCCGTGAATGTATGTATTTATTAAATATGTGTATAAATTTGTCTGCAAATGTGTATGTATTTATTTGTATGTATGTGTATGTGACATTCCTTTGAAATACTGCTGTTCTTCCCAAGTTGCTAAGTTTAAATATCCTGTTGTGACTAAACATGAGTTTCCCTACATCGCAACACACACACACACACACACTGCTCTGTCTCACATATTTGTTGTATCATCTTGGCAACAGTGGCCAATTATATGATCACAACTTGTATACCATTAGAAATAAATGAGCTGTTTCAAAAATACTTTTTAACTTGTATATACATACATTCTACAATGTTTAGTAATCATATGTTAACTATTAGAATTGTTCGAGCTTCCAAAGACGATATGGCTCATTATTTTCCCAACTCTATAGATATTATTGCTGAATACAGACTTTCGGAGGTAAACTATACTATGTACTTTGTGAAGGATATTCTATTAGCAATAAATCTAGATTAAATAGCGTTAACAGTTTGTTCAAATATATGTGCATAGAAACATTCATATATGTAGATTATAATACTGTTATACAGCTACATGCATACATACACACTTGCATACATACATCCATACACACTTGCATACATACATACATACACACTTGCATACACACATACATACATACACACTTGCATACATACATACATACATACACACTTGCATACATACATACATACACACTTGCATACATACATACATACACACTTGCATACATACATCCATACATACATACACACTTGCATACATACATCCATACATACATCCATACATACATACATACCTACATACATACATACATACATACATACACACCTGCACACAAACATACATACACATCTGCATACATACATACATACATACACATCTGCATACATGCACACATACATACATACACACCTGCATACATACATACAGGAGCGTATTAAGGAAGGGTAAAATTCCTGATACCCGTCTGTTCTCTACCTCCTTCACTATAATCGATTTGCTCACCCCACTGGGGGTTGGTTGAGCACGGTACGGAAGTGGTATTTAAAGGGGGCGAGCTACACAAGAGGCGCTAGGGGGGGGGGGGCATGAAGCATGAAACTACAAAACACACATACACGCAGACGGTTCAATTCGTCGGCTCGTTCGTCGGCTCGTTCGTCCAGTTATAACGTGCAGAGGTGTGCCACTTTACCCGTGTCGGAAATCGATCCAAGCACCTACTAGTACACTGCAAGGTGAGAGGGTAGTGTAGAGCCACGAGGGGGGCAGGAGGTGTGAGTGCGTTTAGAAAGAAAATATACTTATAGATTATACATACATACATACAGTACTTTTATAGTGTGTTTCAAAATAATTGCACATTGACCTGACTTCGTAATGAGTGGGCCCCACCCATCACAGCGCGCGGATGTTTTGCTACTTGTACATCCGGGCGGGGTATTACCAAAATTTTAAAGAAGAATCTAGCGATTAGCGCGCGGTATATTTACAACAAACATTTTGAATACTGAAATGGGGAAAAATTGTAAATACGGCCGCAGTACTTTTACCCCTGTGATCTGCTTAGGAAACTGCTTGCTATTAAGATCTTCAGGAGTCATATTGCAATTATTTTGAAACATTCTATACGTAAATATAGCAATTGCGTCGTAATATTAAAATCTCCGCGAAAAAATTAAATGTCTGCTGTAACATTAATGCTACAATGGGGACAGCATTCAATATTGCGAGGGTTTTAATTCACAGATTGAACCTGCATTTTAGAAACCAATCACAAGTTTTCTTTAAATATGTTACACTGTATATATAAAGGTAGTTTGGAATAATTTTGCATTATATGAATTCAGCTCACATTTCTTGAAGATTTATTAGTTCCTACAATTCTTTTCGAATTACCAACATCTGCTGCTCCTGGTATGAAACTCAGATTTATAACGCCTTAATTGCTTTTTCATGAACAGTGGCGACTCGTTCCTTAATCATTTAACGCTTACCAACCTTGGCAAACATTCTGTTAACTTCATTGAGCTTCAAAATATATTTTTGTGCGACGTTGGCACATAGAAAAAATTGAGTTTAACCCAAGATACACATTACAAACTAATGTCGATGTTTCAATATTTTAAACTGATTTACTATTTGAAATATGCTTGCAAAACACTGTGTGTGAATTTTGTGTATGCAAATTGAATTATGCAATTTCAACTTCTTTTGTAAAGTAAGAATAATTCAAAAATTATATTTTTATATTGTTTATACACTTGTTATTAGTTCTTAACCTTATTTGTTTCATAATATTCGAACGCTACGTGTATATGTCATGTACCATATTTCACACGCTATAAACAATTTTACGTTTCAATTCGTCTCGAATTCGTGACCCGTAAAACACGAACAAGGCTGCCAACGTAAGACACTGATCCGCTGTTAAGACTATAAAGCACGTATATCCCAGCTCAAATGTCCCTAGATCAGTGCACATCAACATGTTTCTCACGCCAAAACAAAAATGTATATTATCACAAACATACTTTGAATTTCCAGCAAGCTTTCTTTAAAATATAAACTAACTTAGGAATCTAAGGTGTTCTGCAGAAGATATATATTTGTAAATTGGATTAACACTTTGACTGTCGTGTGAATTTGGATACAAATCATAGTGGGTCTTCCGCTTTGCGAAAATCGGCTCAGCAGTCAAAGTGTTAATAATCCCCCCGCACCGTGTAAGATATTGTTAAATTTTTTAGTTTTAGTTGCAACCAAATATTCGTAAATTCCCGCGCTCTTTCTTCGAGCTCTGTAATTGGTTAAATGAATGTTGCGCAGTCGCATTCTCTATTCGGTTCGCGCGGGAATATTTAAATATACATTGTTGTAAGAACATGTTCAAAACAAAGGGTACACTGGTTGGGAAGCACTGATGACGGTTTCTTTAAATATTTACTACTTTATTCTGTACAAGTATCTTCTGAAGTGTCGATAGAATACTTCTATTCCCACGCGAATATGTGCGTTCTGAAGGAATATCGGAGGGAAAATTGTGGTAGAACTGTGAAATATATATCTTCCCATTTCAAGAGTACACATCCTTTGCACATTCTCGTATTATAGCTTCATCAATACTAGATGTCTCACTAAATTGTTACAGTTTTCAATTCTGTACAACATTTATATTAGAACTTTTGCTCTAAATATACAATTGTGAATAGATCAGTTAAACATATTATTTATTATATCCTACTATTTTTAGTTTAAAAATAAAATTAGTAGCACTGGTATCCTTGTCCCACATTTTGGGAGCCACTGTTTTAGGATCAATGAAAATAATATAATTTCAAAAAATTTTTCATTTTAGTACCACTGTTTTACCATCACCATATTTTGATTGCCACTGTTCTAGAATAAAAAAATTTTAACAAAACATTTTTGGTATCACTGATTTTACGTGTACCACATTTCTAGAGTCACTCTTCTAAGTCCAAATACAAATTTTCAATAAAATACAAAAAACGTTGAATTATAGCCCTGGCGTTGCTTTGGAAATATTTGCAGATCGAGACAACTGACACTCCATAGCAACTGTCAAACACATCATTCATATTACAAGATGGAAGATTCGTTGGACACGCGTGAACGGAAAATCGCACATAGATCGTTGGAAAATATCCAGAAAAAGCTCAAAGAACGTAAACGACATCTGTTGTACTTGATCCATAACTATTTGAAAGAGAATAACTACAATATCGCGGCGGAAGTGATTTACGAGACGGCAAATCTGTCGCCAACGATTGAGGTTTGTGATAACATCAATTTAGAAGATATTTTCTGTGATTATCTCAAATACTACGAACTACACTTGAACCATCCACCTAGAATTACCAAGCAGGTAACTCCAACTGAGAATCAGGAGAGGACCAAGTCTGCCAGGCCACCCATTCGACCGAAATCAAAGATTATCAAAACCAGGACAGAACCGCAACAAGTTAAAGATGAGTTTGATATATCAGTAACTTCCTTGGGACCAGCCACTTCAGCAAATATTCCAGAAATATTCGCACCTGAACATCCATCAACTCTGGCTTTGCTGCCAGGAAGTTTTGGAAGATTTTCTCCGGAATGGAAGGACATCTGGGACGCGATAGCACAGCAAATTATTCCCAAGAATTTGGGAATCAAATGGACGGATTGTATTGGTATGGATAACGTAATCAGTGTACTTAAAGAAGCTATTGTTCTACCAAGAAAGTACCCAGAGATCTTCAACGGTGTGTTACCCTGGAAGGGGGTCCTCCTCTACGGTCCTCCTGGTACAGGCAAAACACTCGTTGCAAAGGCTTTAGCCTGCGAAACTGATACAGTTTTCATCAGTGTATCGGCCAGCACCTTCGTGTCCAAATGGCGTGGTGAATCGGAAAAACTTGTAAAAGTCCTATTCGAAATGGCGAAGCAATGCAGACCGTGTACGATATTCATTGACGAACTTGAAGCCCTTGCTTCTAAACGCGATGACCAACAGCACGAAGCATCGCGCAGGTTTAAAAGCGAACTCTTGTGTCAAATGGATGGAATCCTGGGCCAAGATGATGATATATTCATCCTTGCCACATCTAATCTCCCCTGGGAGATTGATGCAGCCATCTTGAGACGGTTCGAGAAGAAGATCTTGGTGGATGTGCCTATTTTAGAAGCCCGTAAGGCAATGTTTGCTAAGTACTTGAAATTTGGCAACGAAATGGCTTACACCTCGGAAGATTTGGAGAAATTCGCCAAGCAAACTGAAAAATATTCGGGCAGTGATATTCGCCTGGTTTGCAAAGAAGCTATTATGAAAGTTGTAAGGAGACGGATAACGAGAAAAGAAGCGGAGGAAAATAAGAAAGGCAAGACGGAAGATTGGAAGGAGTGTTTGGCGACAGTTCAGGATGTTGAGGAGACCCTGGAAAAGGCTAGACCCTCAAGTTATTCGAAGGAGAAGTATGCTCAATGGCAAGCTAAATACGGAGGATACTAGTACAAGTTTCTCAAACGAAAGTTCAACTTAAATCCACGAATCAACATCCTAGAATATCGAAGCGCAACTACGCATTGCTTACGCTGTCCCGCATAACATTAATGCTACAATGAGGACAGCATTTGATATTGTAAGGTTTTGATTCCTTGGATTTAAATTGAACTCGTGTGTCCTACGAAATTGAGTATCTTTCTTTATTCGTTTAGAAATCATTGTAATATCTTTGTTTTTTTAAATTTCATAGTAATTTCTTTGATTCTGTATCACGTTTTAAACTTGTGTTATTTTTTTGTAAAAACATTAAACATTGTTGTATAAAACTTGGATATACTTTGGTGTATTATAAGAATTCTTTAAAAATACATATACTTAAAAAAAACTATATGTATGTTTTATTACGTAGAATACCAGTAGAAATAATTATTAATGGATCTTACGTAAACATTTTTTTATATGAAAAGTGTTATTCAGTTTCTTTATATTCTATTATATTTTTCATACCTTTATAGTTTATATCCCGAGTAAATACCGAGCTGCATGATGTTTCATTTATAAAATAATACTGTGTCAGTAATATACATACATGTAATGATGATAAATATTGCAGTTTTTTACGAAGTTACACTTGAGTAATTTACAAATTCGACTTGTGTAAAATTCACGGTTACATAAAGGTTTACAGAACGTATTACTTACGGGACTCGCGGGGATGACTGTAATTTCTCAATAATAAATCTACTCGTACTGTGAATTAACAATGGATACAAAACTATTTGGCACAGTTAGAAGGCAAAAAAAACTCACTTGGACCGGATCAGGAACACCCAAACAACATTCCACCAGGGGCACTAACGATGCGTGACAATTAGCATTCATACAAACATGATGTTAGCTCCGTGTAGTTTCGAGCCCGTAAATCTTAGTGAATCTTGGCTCCACAACTGCTGTATGGCTGCGTATTTATAACATTCATTCTAATCTGATTGTAATGCGTCCTGTGGGGAGATTTGTAGCTCTCGCCCGCCCGCCTGTCCCCCGCACCCCTGTAAGATATATTGTTAAATTTATATACAGTTTTATTCGCAATGAAATATATTCCGTTTAGAATGTTTCACATGACTCCTGAAGACCCTGGACAGCAAGCGGTTTCTTCAACAGATTACACGGGGTAAAAGTACTGCGGCCGTATTACCAATTTTTCCACATTTTAATATTCAAAATGTTTGTTGTAAATATACCGCGCGCTAATCGCTAGATTTTTTCTTAAATTTTAGTATGGATGTACAAGTAGCAAAACATCCCGCGTTGTGATGGGTGGGGCCCATTTATTACGAAGTCAAGTCAATGTGCAATTATTTTGAAACATGCTATACATTTGTTATTATTATTAAGGCAAGGGATTGAATGTTAGTTTGTTTCATGCGTAGGTTCGTTTTAACTAATTTGCGATATAATTATCCAGGGGCTGTTTACTTATTAATTGTGGGTTATTTGAGCGGTGAATCAAGGTTGTCGCAGTGTAAAAAATCACCATGGCTGATCGATAAGTTGACATTTGATATTCACTCGCCACAGCCAACTATTTCACAAATTGAACGAAACTGCCCCGTGCGCAGGGGCCGGGGGGTGCTGGTTGGTTTTCTAAGCTAGAGGGGGCGGTGATCCGTGGTGCGATAGTGGCGCCCCAATGTGGTCAGCAGCGGAAGTAATCAGCCAGGCGTAATAAGAGAAAAGTGGTTTAGTACAGAATGGGATTTAGGTGAAATTTTTACATATATAT
>JAGJTL010000198.1:107370-118491 GCA_022063505.1 Calosoma granatense | reverse complement strand
GAATCAAAACCCCACAATATCGACAGCGAAATTACATATTTCTTAGGCTGTCCTCTGTAACATTAATGCTACAATGCAGCGGACGGCATTCGATATTGTAGGGTATAAGATATACTGAAATACTAATTATTTCTTTGTATGTAGAGATACGATTTTCAACACTGGACGGAGGATTTGGACAGAAATTCGACTGGTAAATCGACCTTTCAAGGGCTTGAACCTTTGCTTTAGCCCTTTTCGAGTACGTAACTGGGTGAGCAAAGTTTCAGGTTGTATGGAAGGCGATTATGGACACCTGGAGCTGTCAGCTGGACATCGTATTCAACGAACCTGTATGCTGGCGTAATATAAACTAATTCTAGGTATCCTACAACACTCTGCATACCATTTTCTATACGTAGAAAGTCGAATAATTATGTATATCCGAGGTACTACTAAGCAACTTCAGAACGAGAACTGCACGATACAGCACTTGGTGGACGTCATCTTCAGAGAACAGAGCTTCCAGGGAGTAGTTGAGGGACTCCCGTGACACATCTGAACTTTGTTGGTCCTGTGTTTGATACGTCTAGGTGAGCAAAGTTTCAGGTGTGTTATTGGGGTCCTTACCATCGCTGCATCCCTTCGTAAACGACGCCAGCAGCTCTGCTTTCAATTTAAATATATGTGTGTATATAGCATGTGTAATAGTTATAAATTTGTTGTATTATAAATTAATTGTATGTGAAATAAATATTTTTTTGAAAAATGTATTAATTTTTATATGTATAATTATATTTAACATACCTTGTTGAGGCTCCTGGTATTATATATGTATTTATGGAATGAACACTATTCTTATATGAATGCTTTTCAAATACTCCAGGTTCCATAATAACTGTCAAATTAATAATAGTGAGAAAAATAAAGTTATAGAAAAAATGAAAGAAATATCATGAACAATCAGGTATTATAAATTATAAACAAATAATTTTATACAAAAGAATTAAATAAACAATTAGATGACAAAAGATATTCTAAACTATACGCATAAAATCGTGTTATTTTCACGTTCTTTCGTTTAATAACAGCAGAAATATTAGTTTCATTTCAAATTACCGCGCCTAGATTTTGTTTCAACCCAGCATCACAAGATGGCTGCATCTGTCATTTGAGAGAAATGTCATCCGTTTTGTTCGATTTTTACAGTGTTGGTGACAGTGCTTTACATATTTCAGTTTAATGTTAAAATGATGTATTTATTGTGATATTACTGTGTAGAATTATTTACAAATTGGCGACGGTAATATGAAAAGGAACTGTTATAATATCTTTTAGAAACTTGTAACGAATATGTTATTGCTTGCAATGCAATGGTCACTGTAATCAGACTGATTGTGACAGATCGGTGACTCGAATCTCTCACTACTTAATAGAGGATGTTCTTTATTAGCCAAGGAAGCAACAAGCCAAAATATTTTAACCACATTATTGAATTATTTGACAAGTCGAAACAGTAAGTAAAATTTTACATAAGTTTTTGAACGTGAGGTTAAAATCACTGTTATTGTTTTCTAGAAATGACATTCATTAATTTACCTTTTAATTTATCCATCATTTTCCTATTTCTTTTCTCATTAATGTTAATTTGACAACTATTAAAGAATCCATAGTATTTTTGTAGCATTACTAATAATGATAGTGTTTATTTCACAAAAGCAAAAATAAAAATACACATGTACATATTTAAAACGACTTTTATTCAACAATTATCCTATATTATCATACAAATTAACAACATCTTCACAGCCCTCTAGCTTTTCAAACATGACTGACATCTTCTCCAGGTCCGTATCGCTTAATTGTACACATTGTTTGGGAATATATTCAACACTTGCACTCGTTACAGTGTATTTCAGATTTTCTATATTTTTCTGCACGGCGGGTAAGTTCTCCGGGGCACAGAGGAACTGTAGGTGTTCGTCTGATACCTGGCGCACATCTTCAGCACCGCTTTCAATCGCATGTTCCGTTGCTAAATCAACTAGTCTCTCATCTATTTGTTCCATTTGTACTTCTATAATGCCTTTTCGTTCGAATATATGCTTGCCTCCACCATCCGAGAAAGAAGCACTGCAAAAAACACAATCATTTGAACAAATAAGGTTATATTCTGCACTGAATGTCATATATCTGTTATTTTTCCACAGCTAACTAGACTAGAGGCATCTGTATTTACCAATACAGACATCCCACCGCGCGAGTTACGTAAGTAATACGTTCCGTAAACCTTTACGTAACCGTGAATTTTACCCAAGACGAATTTGTAAATTGTCCCAAGTGTAACTTCGTAAGAAACTGCAATATTTATCATCATTACATGTATGTATATTACTGACACAGTATTATTTTACAAATGAAACATCATGCAGCTCGGTATTTACTCGCGATATAAACTATAAAAGTATGAAAAGTGTATATAAAAGAATATAAAAACAAACTGAAATGGCACTTTTCGAATAAAAAAAATTATACGTAACTAAACTAAATATTACGTAACTGCGAATTTACAGCTGTATTTGAATAAATAAAGTATGTATACGTACTTGTATTTCTTGATAACTGTTGCTATATTCATTTTGCATCGATTATAGTTATCCGTAAAAATCTCACACAGAATTATTAACCCACTGGGGCCTCTGAAAAACAAAAAACACATTAGTTGAAACAGTAGCAGCCTGTGTAACGGGTAATACCTACTTGATCTCTATCATACCAGATTTACAATCATTTTTTCTCTGTTGTGTACTCTTGATAACACTTTGGACTGTCGCAGATGGCATATTTGCTCTTTTCGCTTGCTCGATAATTTGTGCTAGTTTTAAATTCATACTGGGATTTGTAGAAGCGCCCTCTGCAAACAGAAAACACTCTTGGGTGTAGTTTTCTACATTTGATTAAGGATATAATGTCACAAAACCAAAATAAAACGGTTTAAATGTTAATAAACGGTTGTATTTTAAAGTGCAAAGGATTCAAGTTGAAGTCGCACATGCTAAAATAGTTGCTGTACCTTGAATTGCTACTTTGATTTGTCTGCTAAGTCTCGTGAACAACAGACTTCTCTGGGCGTCTTTCGCTGCTTTTACATGTTTGATGTTCGCCCATTTCGAGTGCCCCGCGTGTCTTTTATTCACTAAAGACACTTGAAATCTCTTGGCTAGAGTTTGCACACTTTTATAAAACATTTAGGTTACCTAATATAACTTTGACACTTCATCGAAAGCTGTGAAACTAGCGACAGTGTGTGTTATAGTTCACAATCCTGTTGGTAGATGGCTCTAGTTGTATTAAATTTAGTTTAATAACTTGTAAAATCAAGAGAAATAGTATTTGTGATTTATAGTAATTTAAGTAAATACTGCGTGTATTATTTAAGAAATTAAGAAATATTTTTCAGTATCGAGTGAATTAATTTTAAAATTGTGTAATTTGACAGATCAGCTGGCCTTGGAACAAAAATAGCATATTTTATTGTCAAACGAAACAATGATTAATCAAAGTATTGATATTTGCATTTATTTAGTTAAAAGGTATGGAACCCACATTACTGCAGTGTGCATATGGCAGCTTCAATGTGGTGTAATTATCATTTCTCATAAAATCATATTTTTCTGTACGTGTGTGTATGTGTATTATGTAAAACTCCATGTATATTTCAATAAAAATATTCATATTACATATCTTTCTTGTCGATTATCCAGATTTTTGGTTATCCGGACTATTTTAATCGATATTTAGTGCGGATTACCGAGGTTTTATTGTTTGTTGATTATCCGGACTGTTTTAATCGATATTTAGTGCGTATAGTCGAGGTAGTATTGTATGTATGTACAAAAATATACTGATACAGAATAGGTTTATATATAAACAATTTTTATTTTATTTGTAAGATGTTATTACAAAATGATGACCAATACTTCATATCATATCGAATGATACGCGGTTTTTCGTAACATTTACTCGTTATCATCCTCGTCGTCATCCTCCTGGTTGTTGATCTGGAAGTACCTGAGCTCGTAGCTGTCCTTGCCGCTGGCGACGACGCGCAACCAATCACGGAGGTTGTTTTTCTTCAGGTATTTCTTCGTGAGGTACTTAAGGTAACGTTTGCTGAACGGCACGTCAGAGTTAACGCTGAGTTTCATCTTTTGGCGCTCGATGGAGACAGCGTTACCGAAATTGTTGGTTTTACCATTCACCTTGATCCGCTCCTGAAGGTATTTCTCCTGTTGGAAGAAGAAAAATGAGGGTGAGATTGGGAGATAGTAGTTGCAGGTGTAATATGTGCTTACAGATCTTAGAGATGCCAATTTAGTGCGTAATATGTTCTTAAGAATCTTAAAGATGCTAGTTTGTTCACTGGAAAGATCTTAGAGATGCTAGCATAGAGTGTAATACGTGCTTCAGTGATCTTAGAAATGCTAGTCTAGGTTTTAATATGCATTTACGAAATGTTGCATATGCTAATCCAGGATATAATATGTGCTTAAGGGATCTTAGAGATAAATTCTAACATGTAATACCCAAAACATCTTCTTAGAGATACAATTTCATTGTGTAATATGCTGCAGTGGTCTCAGATTCTACACTTGCAATACAAATTGATCTTGGAAATACAAATTCAGAGTGTAATATGTCCTAGTTGATCTTAAAAGATACAAATTCACGATGTAATATGTTCTAGTTGATCTGAACCGGGTACAAGTTCGAAGTGTAATACACTGAAGTATAGTGGTAAAGTACATATGACACTTACGAAGTTAGCCACATCCATGATGCTATCCTCCACGGGGTGTGTACAGTCTACGGTGAACTTCAGGGCGATCTTCTTCTTCTTCTGGCCCTTGCCGCGGATGTGCTGTTTCCTGGGGCCATGGGGCTTGACTGCCGCGCCGGGTTTAGTCTGGAATCCACAACATCATTACGTTCAGTTGTGTTTCAACCAGACTTATCACATGTTGAGAACACTCTGCCACTTCAGACATTTGGTAAATGTCCTGCTCACAGCACTGAATTTATAACAATAACACTAATATTTATACATTCAACATTCTTCCTAGAAGTAATTATTGTTTAAACATTTCGTATGAACTAAAACAAGCATGCTGTCAAAAAATATTTCAACATAACCAAAATGTTTCATATTGTGCATTTAAATAAATTAAAAGCTAATATTAACGATTTTAAACTCTTAATAATGCTTTACATTGCTTAATATGGCTTTAGAAATAACTGAATTAAAGTTATACTTAAATTACTTAACACGTTAACAACTTCAAGCAAACATCATGTTACATATGACATCTTAAATTATTTCAACCATCCATCAATATTTGCCAAAACCATCGCTGAAATACAATAATCAATAGTTTAAACAACAATTACAGTTTAATATTTTTACATTCCTCAATCAATTACAATAGATTTATCGAATATTGAAGTTAATTTTACTTACAGGAGCCATTTCTACTAACACACACTACACAAGTGAACAGTGTAAAGAATTTGCCTATCGTTTTGCCAACCCAAGAAACTTACTTGTCACTAGGCCGCCGGTACCAACTTAACACTAGTTCTCGGTTGAATATCCCTAAACGTGCGCGAGCGGGTAAATTTTAAAACAAATTAATCGTAAGGACGACAATCGTGTGTCTTGTGTTAACTTGTTTACTTTGCTTCGAGTTTTGTGACCTTTGACTTTAATCGAAGAATGATAAACTAATCTATATTCGACGTGTCTGTCTGTCATTTGAACGGGACATTTCACGATGGACACACTGTTAAAGGATGGTTGGTTTAGTGAGAAAAACCCGTTGTGGCCGGGCCAGTATATTTCACTGCAAGTCGACAAAGTGCTCCACCGTGAAACGTCAAAATACCAGGAGATCGCCATCTTACAAACGTAACTATGGTAACGTATTCGCAGACAAACTTAGCAACACAGTGGTATACTTTTGTTTCAGTGTACGGCATGGGCGTACGTTAATTCTGGACGGTATAATACAATGCACAGAGCACGATGAACACTCGTATCAAGAGATGATGGCCTTGGTGCCTTTGTGTGCGCACCCTAAGCCAACGAAAGTGCTCATAGTGGGCGGTGGAGATGGTGGCGTGGCCAGAGAGGTGGCTAAACATCCACTGGTCGAGGAAATACACCAGGTGGAGATTGACGAACGTGTTATCGCAGTTAGCAAGGAGTTTCTGCCGCATATGGCGGTCGGTTTTGACAGTCCAAAGTTGAAACTACACATTGGTGATGGGTTTGAGTTTATGCGCACGCATTCAAATGCATTCGATGTGATAATTACTGACAGTTCTGATCCGGTTGGACCGAATGCAAGTTTGTTTCAAGAAGGTTACTTTGAACTGCTGCGGAAAGCGCTGAAACCAGGAGGTGTGGTGTGTTCGCAAGCCGGGACGACATGGATTGACCTGGAATATGTTGCGAAATTCAAGAAATCCTGTGAAAAGTTCTTCAAAATGGCAAATCTTAGTGTGATTTCCGTACCAACGTATCCAACCGGGCAAATCGGGTTTCTAATCGGTTCGGATCACGATCCAACCGTGCCGAAATACCGGTTCAGTGAAGAGGTTAGTGATAAACTAAAACTACGGTACTACGATGGAGATGTACATAAAGCTGCATTTACACCAGAAGTGTGCGTCGATATTTGTCACGTGTAAATTAAACTTTAAACAAATAGTTCCAATAAAATATATGCTTCCAAATAAATGCAATATGCCTCCTGAACACCCCGCACAGCAAGCGGTTTCTTCCTCGGATTACATGGGGTAAAAGTACTGCGTTCGTATTTACAATTTTTCCACATTTCAATATTCAAAATGTTTGTTGTAATTATAGCGCGCGCTAATCGCTAGTTTCTTCATTAAAATTCTGGTGATACCGCGCCGCCGGATGTACAAGTAGCAAAACATCCCGCACTGTGATGTGTGGGGCCCACACTCATTACGAAGTCGGGTCAATGTGCAATTGAAATATATCTGGTCTGAGATTGATTTTAAATACAGAGAAGAAGATAGATAAATTTATATGTTTTGAACAAGACTATCTATACGTTAACATAAAGATTAAAATGGATTTTAAAGTTAGAAAATAGTGATATAATGGTTGAATATGTTTTGTGGGATATTAGTATAAATTGTCTTTTATTACATACATATATTGTTAATTTTTAAGCTGTTCTAATTACTCGTAATCTCGCAGGCCATTAGGCGAATATTTTGATATTTTAAATATGTGCAACTATTTTTGTAATCTTGAAAACATATGTTATAGTGGTTTTTTATAAAAATATATATTTTAACAGACATATATTTTGTGTATTCCTTCCTTAATGTGCGCGGGTTCAACTTAAATCCATAGGAATCAAAACCCTCGCAATATCAACAGCGAAACTGCACATTGCTTACGCTGTCCGATGTAATATTAATGCTACAATGGGGACAGAGATATTGCGAGGGTTTTGATTCGCGCGGATTTAAGTTGAACCCGCGCGTGCTACAAAACCCTGTATAATTTTTGAAATAAATTTACTAAATATTTCCATCATTATCTATGCTGATAAGAACACATGCTTGTTTTTTCAAAATTGTGTAATTTTTGATTAATCTCAACATATCAAATATTTTAATTATCAAGTTCAATGAGCCATAAAATAATATTTTTTGCTTCATATTTGACACTGGTATATGTTCAAAAAGACCTGAGACAGTGGTATTGAACGCTGTGTTGAAAATATTCTGTGCGTCCGATTACTTTTTGAACATGGGATATTTTGTTTCAAATTAAGAAATAATAAAATCACACACACAGAGTTTAACATTATAATTAGAGTTTTATACAAAAAAGGAACACAATCATATTAAATAGCAACAGCAACAATAATAAATATATTTGTGAGCATTCACACAACAGGTATATGTAAGTATGTATGTATATTACGAAAGCACGGAAATTGAAAAAAGAATTTACACGTGTGATTGTACATATTTGCATACAGTTACGAACTGTATGTATGTATGTATGTATTCTGTCTTCGTTATAGGTACGTGTATTTGTATATATTCTGTCTTTCTGTATGTGTATATGTTGTATGTATGTACAATTTAGTTTTTGAAAGATGTCACTTCAAGGTCATCTGTATCATACGAATTAATTTACAGGTACATATTTTTATCTTTTTCATTTGAATGAGCCCGATAAGGATGGATTATAACATGTTTGTCTTTAGACTGTCCGAACAAAACTACGACAAGCATAACAAAATGATGCTCGTTGTACTCGATACTATTGCAATAACGTACGACGACTTCTTATCTCCTACGTTAGACGCTGGCACATGGACGAATAGCGACAATTTAACATTTTTGACAGTAAATCCATCATGGCTGACCTCATGTCTCCTATATTTAAGAAAAATTTTAAAACATTTTCAATTTTTAAAATAATATTAGGTCCGTAGAAAAGTAGAGAAAAAATTAAATAGGGTTGATGTCTTACAATTTTTTGCCTAAAATGTCGAGAAATTACTAGAATATACAAAATTAACATAAATTTGACAGTTGTAGATTATGTACCACAATAAAAATTAAATGAACAACGCTGCTCATTGGGACAAAGTGGGCGTGGTTAAAATCTTAGCTCGTACTGTTCAACGATGACCTTGAAGTGACATCTTAAAAAATACTATATGTATGTGTGTACAGAATTTGTAATTAAAGTTCTTGTTCGTTAGTAGTAGTATTGGCGGCGGCGGTGACGGTGGTATCCGCTGATAACGTTGTCATATCTCCCCTGTAATGGTCGTAGTTAGCCGTGGCTGGTTCTTCGTCTGCAGGTCGTGAGTTCGACTCCCACACCGTGCTGCTATGTGATGTCCATCGTGTAACTACACACACAGACAGACAGACAAATAGTTGTTGTACAGTGGTACACAGCACTGATGGCCGGTTTCCGCAGCCGCGGGTTCAATTTAAATCCGCGAATCAAAACGAACAATATCAAAACAATCATTCTAGTAACATTAATGTTATGACGACAGGTAAGCAACCATGTTTCGCTTCGATATTGAGAGATTTTTTCGACTGCGGAAACCTGACATTAGTCGTTTATAAATTGGGTGAGAGTCAGGCACAGACCAACAATGATTCATACATCATAACTCCCGCTTCTCTCTGCTAAGATAAACTGTCCGTATATCCAGCGTGCGCACCACTAATGCCCCAATAGTCCAGCACGGGGGAAAACAATGTACATCCGCGCCCGCAGTTAAAATACCCTCCCCACAGGTGAAATGACAATATTCCACGCAGTTGAAAATACCCCATTTAAATGTTATTAATTAAATTCTGTATCCAAACGACCCAACTGAAACTAAATGAATAAAAAAATTATTTCCACTACAAATTTCAGTAAACCCCTGTCAGTCCGGGCCTGTTTCTCCACTGTTCTCCCATTGTAAGCATTTATCCTCACCTCTCATTCACGCGCATTCAGCATCCGTCCGTCTTTTTCCAAAATATCACATCATCATCATCATCATCACTTGTTTATATATTCCATTTATAATCATCACTTCTGCGCTCATACTTTCTGCTAAATACATATGCAATTATAAGTTTGTCAAAGTATAGTATCATGTACATATACAGTAAACACTCGCATAACACGACCTGCCGTGTTCCGGTTATAGGTTATATTTGCCTTGAATCCTGCACGTCAAAAACCGTCATGTTGCGAAACCAGAGATTAAAGACAGTTTTTCTATACTAAAATTTTGGTTACAAAAGCACAATGTATTGACGACTTAATTTTAAACACAGCGCACAGAAAACTAGACAACAATTTTATGAGAATATCGAAAGTGACTCGGTGCAAATGTCAAATATGTACATTCAGTACATCAAGTGTTTACTGTACGTAATTTAGGTTAGAAAAGTGTATAATGAACATTGGAAGCCCCGGAATTTTGATAAACATACATCAAAGTTAGAACATGGTTTGTGATTCTACAACGTGGGTTCAATTTAAATCCACGGGAATCAAAACCGCTGCAATATCAACAGCGAAACTACACATTGCTTACGCTGTCCCCGCTGTAACATTAATGCTACAATGTGGGGACAGCATTCGATATTGCAGGGGTTTTGGTTGAAAGGCGCGCGTCCTAAAAATACTACTAAAAAATGTACGACATATAAGCAAAATTCACCTGGCATATACACTTTTCAATACCCAAAATAAAACCAGCATATCATACCGCGGACCATAAATACCATTCTGCAGCATCAAAAATATCTTCAGATCATCCCATCCAGCACACCATCATCATCATCATCATCCATGAGTCATCACAGAATTCGCAACTTCGCGCACAACAAATTCACTAGAACCACATCACTGCGCTAATCACAAGAATAGATATTCCAGATGATTAATTAGAAAACATCAAACACTGTCTGCTAAATATACAATGAAAGAGCCATTCATTCTAAAATCAACATACACACGAATACATCATGTAGAGTGTGTTTCAAAATAATTACACATTGCCCGCTGGCCGCGCGTAATGAGTGCGGGGCCCCCGCCCATCCCATAGCGCGCGCGGGATGTTTTGTACATCCGGGGGCGGCGGGGGTATTACCAAAATTTTAAGGAAGAATCTAGCGATTAGCGCGCGCGGTATATTTACAACAAACATTTTTTAATATTGAAAACGATGGAAAAATTGTAAATACGACCTCAGTACTTTTACCCCGTGTAATCCGTTTAAGAAACCGCTTGCTATGCGCGGTGGGGGGGGGGGTTCAGGAGGCATATTGCAATTATTTTGAAACATACTATAATAGTGCCATGTTCACATATAGCGTTTTGAATCGCGAGAATTTCTAAATAATATCGCATTTTAAAATATTCAAACATCCACATCAGTTTGCAATATTTTATCTCTGTAATAAATAGCTCACATATTCAGCAGCGACAATTGTATGTTTTCCAATCAATGAACGAATTAAACGCAGTTTTGTTTATAAAAATATTACATTTTTCAACTTAAA
>JAGJTL010000198.1:82422-96173 GCA_022063505.1 Calosoma granatense | reverse complement strand
ACATACAGTATTTGGCACGCAGATTTCAAGTGGTAACGCATTTTAAAACGTTTCCAATGTTGTATCACACGTGGGTTAAACTCTATTTTTTAAAATATTTTTAACAATTTTTCCGAGCTATAATAATATGATCTATTTCAATTGAGCTATATTTATTTTAATATAACATACCTACATTAATTCTGTATTGATATTATCGTAAACATTGTATTATTGTCTTATATAATGATAATCATATTATCAATTAGAGACAAAACGATATTTTGTACGATTTTAAATAATATTAACGCTCAAAATATGAATTTGCATATTATTATTACAACACATACTCTTTTGTAAATTATAAACTAAGGAACTGATAAATATTATACTCAGTTTTCGCGGACGCCGGTTCAACTTATAACGTGCGAATCAGAACCCTACAATATCGACAGCGAAACTACGCATTGCTTACCTGTCCGCTGTAACATTAATGTTACAATGGGGACTGCATTCGATATTGTAAGGATCTGATTCCATGAATTTAAGTTGAACCCGCGCATAAAAAATGAGATAGTTTATATATTGCTACGGTTTAAGTTAATATGAAACAGTATACACGCTTATGTAAGTCAAAAATAGCAACTGTTGTGCTATAATATTTAAAATACACTTAAAAAAATTTTAATCATGGTATGTACTGCGTTGTTTCAAGCTGCAATTTCACGGTCTAGCGGAGCAACAGACGCAATAGACAACTTGTACATACCTTTAGGAAAGACACAATAGAAAACCTGCGTGCCCCAGCCTATTTCAGGTGGTGGATGCAATCGTCCCTCACTCAGACGAACTCCTCGCATCGCCCTGGAGTCGGGGTTACGGTATTTGAGGCCACACGAGCCAGGAAACTGGGCTGATAACGTACTCAGCAACAACGTTCCATCGTCTTCGGTGGGCAACTCAATCGGCTCCTCGCCCTCATCCTCCGCCACTTGCAAATATTCAATGGACATTCTTGCACAAGCAGACAGGCACACGCACACAGCAACACAACAACAACAACGGATACACGCACACACAATCACTCGCAAAAATAATTATAAACGCCGACGCTACGACCAATGCATTTAAGATGGCGGCGTCATATCAACTAATGGCCGGAAGCACTGTGAAACGGTGTGAACAGAGATGCGCGTCACTGTTGCTTGCATCACACACGTGTGCAAATTAGTGTCAAACAGGAAAACCCTAACTTTAAACCGGTAAATTCAAGTTTTTTCACCAGTGAAAATCGCGATAAAATGGCACTAAAATACAAACACGTCTTTATTTGAAGAGCCACATATGGTACCTAAAGAGCTATGTTCTAAATAATAACAGCTAAACAACATTGTTATGAATGAATAAAGCACTTTTAATTATTGTCGTCTATAATTTATGAATGGTGACATAGAAAACAAGTAGATTTAGTTCCATTCCATACCGTTATTCACTTACAAATGAAGTAAAACAGATAAATAATTGTCATGACTAAATACAACTAGAAACCCCACAATAAGTGAACTAAATATGACATCTAGGTCAGACATGTCGGTAAAGTAGATTTGACGTACCATAAATGTAAAAAATTTAAATTTCATACAATTGTTCTATATTGGAAATAATGATTATTGATGATTATTTGACAGGAAGATTAAATACTGTGTCGGTAAGGTAGGGTAAAATAAAACTGGCGGTA
Organism: Calosoma granatense; assembly: GCA_022063505.1. Taxonomy (NCBI): domain Eukaryota; kingdom Metazoa; phylum Arthropoda; class Insecta; order Coleoptera; family Carabidae; genus Calosoma; species Calosoma granatense. The sequence goes on along the minus strand of JAGJTL010000198.1, from coordinate 94,456 downwards.
TATATGTAGTTTAAAATAACGTAATTATAAATATTAAACATTTTAAAACAAAAGTATTAACCACTCATTCACTCGTTGCGCACGCATACATATTATAAAACTTTTATTTTATACATTAATTTAAACATTTTAAAGTGACAGAACGGATTGAAAATTGTTGTGTTTAAAGAATTCCCAGTTGTCCAAGCTGAAACAAGAAAAAAACATACATTATTTAATATTTGACAATTAATTTATAATATTTTATGTGGAATGTTCAAAACGCACGCAATATCAGGTCTGTCTTCATTGTAGCATATTATACTACGTTCACATTTAATATTTCTGACTTTTTACCTAGTAATGATTAGTTTATTACATGCAGTGGCTGCTACATCCGAACAATACAAATTCTGTGAAAGATTTCAATAGATAGTAAGACCTAAAACAAAATTGTAACCCTGTTCAATACTGATTTCCGCAAGAATGAATCCCAATACCCGTACCAAGCGTGCAATATTCCACTGGATAACGGTTACGGTGTGCCTACAGTGGTCAGTTATACAGTGGAATACTGCACGCTCTCGGCACGGATATTGGGATTCATTCTTGCGGGTGTCAGTATTGAACAGGGTTACAATTTGGTTTTTCTTGCACTGAATTTGTGTTGTTCGGATATAGCACCCACTGCACGTAATAAAACTAATTATTACAAGGTAAAAAAGCAGGAAAATAAAGTGTAAACATACTGTATGCGGGGCAGGTAAGCAATGTGTAGTTTCGCCGTAGATAATGCAGAATTTTGCGCGAATCTAAGTCAGTCTGTATGCTCTGTACGTACCAGTGTTTGTTTTTGCTGTTCTTTCGCAAGGACGGCATCAGTTTGGTGCGGTTCAAATTTGCACACAGCTGCAATAACCCTCGCCAACACCACACTTTCTTTCCCCATCATATAGTTGTACAATATATTCCTCAAATACTGCATTTCAGTTGTGGCTTCTGATAATTCGGTACAATGATTCAGCGTGACTAACGTCTCATCGAGTTGTGATTCTAATTTTGCGTTTTTCTTCTGTAATCGCGCCATTTCATCTTGGTAAAACTGAATACTAGCTTCACGTTCTTGCGTGATACGTTGCAACTCGTCTTCAAGGTTATGTATACGTTGTATGTCTGTTGGCTGTTGTACACTATTCAGTGGTGTCAGTGTGTTATTCGATGTTAATGTTGCTTTATCCTCTTGTGTTTGTGTATTAACAGGTGTAGACGTACCTTTATCACGTTGTATTGGTGGAGACTTTCCTTTATTTACTAAATCAAGAATGTTCAGTATTTTAGTAGCTCTGTCTGTATTATTTAAATCTCCCACATCAATTGCGTGCAGTAATTCCGGTTTTAGTATAAGTAATTCTTTACGACTGTTTGTCGTATCTATACCTGCATTATCAACAGATGTTCTCTCGTGCTCTGCATTATCGATCAGTTCCTTCATTTGGTCTCGTCGTTTCTCCAAACTATCCAATGAGAATCCTTCGCTGGCCTCTCGGTACTGTTTCAATTCCCGTTCATAGGCATCTGCCTTTGTTTTTGACACTTCTAATAGGTGTAATAATTCCGTGTTTCGAGATTCCAGTTCGGACAATTGTTCCTCTAGCATTGCACGTATTTTTTCTTCGCTTTTTGTGTCTTTCATCGTGTCTGCTTCGAGTGCATTCAGTTCTGATATCAAACTGTCACGATCAATGGTTAGTGAGGTTAGATTATGTTGCTTCAGTGACAGTTCTTGTTCCAATTTAGTGATTTGTGAACGTAGAGTGTCGAGTTCCTCAGATGTATTGGGTATAATGGAGTGTTGTGATGTTGAAGTGTTTTCTAAAGATACTTGTGTGTGTTCCGCACTTTGTTTTATATTTTCCGAAGTTAATTTCGTATTTTCCAAACTTAAATCGCTCTTTTCCGACCGTAGTTTCGTATTTTCCGAACTTAAACTGGCATTTTCTTCTTCTAACTGGACTTTCTCCAATTTAAACTGTGTATTGTCCGCGGTTAATCTTTCATTTTCCAGTTTCAAACTTGCAGTTTTCGAAATCAACTCTTGATTTTCTGTTTTCAAGTTGGTATTTTCTAATTTCATGGCTGTATTTTCTGAGATTAAATTTTCTTTTTCCGTATTCGCAATTGTATTTTGTGTTTTTAAATCTGCATTTTGTGTTTTTAAATCTGTATTTTGTGTTTTTAAAGCTGTATTTTCCGATAATAAACTACCTCTGTTCGTTTCTAACTCCTCTTTGTCCAATGTCAAACCGTTTACAATTGCTGTCTGATCAGTGAGTAAACTATTTAGTTCATTTACCTTTACACTCAATTCCTCTTTACTCTTTGCTACTTCTAACATCTCTTCTGTTCTCTTTTCCAACTCTGAGGACAGTCGTTTTATTTCTCGTTGCTGTTGTTCTTGTAACTCATTCAATTCCAAGGCTTTCTTTTCTGTATTTTCACCCAGAACTTGCAGTTCTTTGATTTCTTTCTTTAACTGCTCATTATTCTCTACTTCTGTAGCAAGCAGTGCAGCTTTCTCTTCTATCTGTTGCATTAATTCATCTTTCTGTGCCGACATTATTGCTAGACGGTTCTTCGCATCTTCGAATTGTAATCTTATACTCGTGATATCTTCCTGTGCTGAAGAAACTTGCTGTAACTTTTCTACATTGTCTTCTAATTGTTCACTGTATGTCTTCACTTGTGAAGACAGTGTTTCTTTCTCGGCAACTGTTGTTTCTAAATCCATTTTAGCTGCTGCTAATTCTGCCTGCAGACTTGCTTTCTCTGTTTCAACACTCTTCAGCCGCGTTTGAAGATCTGTACACATTTTCTGTAATTCCTTAATTTTCGTTGCATACTTTTGTTTGAATTTCTCTTCTCTGCCTTTTAATTCTTCGCAAATTTTTGCTTTCTCCTCGCATGTCGCATTTAGTTTATCGTATTCTTCCATTCTATTTTTAATTGTTGTCTCATATTCGTGTAGCTGTTTGTTCAACACTTTTGATTCTTCAATCAAATTATTATGTTCTATATTTTTAGTTTCCATTTCATTTTTAACCCTCGTAAATTCGTCTATTTTATTTTGTATCATCAATTCCTTTTCCCCGAGTTGTTCTTGCAGTATCTCTACCTGTTTTCGCTCGTGTTCCATGCGATTTTGGTATTCTTTTTCATTTTCTACTGCTTTCTGTTTTAATTCTTGTATTTCGAGGCGTAAAACCGATTCTTCTTGCTGTTTATTATCAAGCGTTAGCTTCAGATCATTGTATTCCTCCATTGTATGCTTGATTCTCTCGTCTTTCGCTGTTACTTCTTGCTGTAACTCTTGTAGTTTGTTTTGTGTTCCTTCTGTTGTATTTATCATCACCTTCGCTTTCTCTTGTTCTTCTAACAAGTTGCGCAGTTGTTTGTCCTTCTTATCCAGTTCGTTCTGCAATCCTTTTAGTTCTTTCCCGAGTGCCTTTTGTTCCTCTGTTTTATTGTCCAACAATTGCTGTACTAATTTTACCACATCGACTTTGTTATTCAAGTCTAGGCCATCGTTGATCTCTATGTCTACGTCTTTAGTTAGTTGTTTCATTTGATCTGTGAATATTTTGTCTTGTTCTAAGCCGATTTGTTTGTCATCTTCAATTGTTTTGAGCTTGTGTTGTAATTGGTCAAGTTCAACTTGCAGATTGGTGCATTTCAATGCGGATTCTTTCGCTTGTGATTGCAGTTCATTCAGTTCAGTTGTCTTCTGCTTATATTCTTCTGAAGTCGCAGACAAATCTTGTTTCAATCGTTCTACTTCTTTATCTCTAATAGATAACTGTTGTCCAAATTCGTCAAGTTTTTCTTTCTGATCTAACAATTCTTGTTCCATTTTATTTAGTGTTTCATTCTTTAATCGTAGGTTTTTCTCCGCTTCCTGCAACTCCTCGTACTTAAGTGCCAATTTGTCTTTGTAATTTTGAACGTCTTCCGTTTTAACTGCAACTGACTCTTTTAAACTATCAACTTCTGCGCTATTTTTAGCGAAATTTTGTCTCAATTTTTCTAATTCCTGGCTTTGTTTTTTATAATCCCCTTGTAACACATCATATTCTGCAGATTTTTGTGATAAAATTTCAATTTCCGTAGCTTTCTGTGTGAGAATTTCTTTAAGTGAAGTCAGTTCCGTTGATTTTTCTAACAAACTTTGCTTCATATCCGTAAATTCCTGGGAAAATTCATCCAGTTTGCCTTTTTCCACAGATAATTCTTGATTTTTCTTCTCCATTTCTTCAATTTTCATTGCACTTTGCTTCAGATCATTATCTTTTTTCGTTAAATCCTCCATTAGTCGTTGTATTTCAGCATTAAGTTCTTCAATTTGGATGCTATCCTTGCGGAACGAATCATTTTCAGCCTGTAATGCCGCATACTTCAGTTGTAAGTCTTCAATTTCAGCTGTGCGCGTATTGAGTGATTCTTTCAGCTGTTTGCTTTCAGTTTCAAACGAACTTTTCACAATTTTCAATGCGTTTAGTTCTGAAACCAGGTCTTTATTCTTTTGTTGAAGGTTGTCCAGTTCTGAAATTCTTGTTTTGAGGCTTTTGTTTTCAGCTTCTAGTGCTGAAAAAGCTGTTGTAGTTTCTTGTTGTTTAGCTGTGAGCTCTGCAACTTGTGCTTGCAACTTGTTATTCTCCTTTTGTACGACTGTAATGTCGGATATTTTGGCTTGAAGATGTTTATACTCCACTTCCAAGGCTGTCAGCTGCTTGACTTGTCCGCAGAGGGTTTTATTCTCAATCTGTAGGGCTGTCAGGTTACTTTGTAAGGCTGTATTAGCAGCTTGTATGCTTTCCAAGGCTGTGATCTTCTCTTGTAGAGCCTTATAATCAGTTTCAACGCTAGCCAGAGTTGTAACTCGCTCTTGCAACGACTTGTTCTGAGTCTCCAAACTCCCCAGAGCTAGTATCTTATTCTGCAGTACTTTATTCTCAGATTCCAGTGTCGCAAGGGCTGAGATCTTTGCTTGAAGTTCCCGCTGCAAGCCGCTGTGTTCGTCTGACTGCAATGTCGCGCGTAGTTGCATCAGCTCGGCTTCTTTCTCCAGCAACTGTTCCTCAAAGGCGCGCCGGGAGTCCTGCATACGGCTCTCCAGTTCGTTCACCTGCTGACGGGTAGCGTGACGTAGTGCTTCCAGCTCACGAGCGTGCTCAGCGCGTGCGGTGTTGAGCTCTTGCTCCAGGTGTTCCTTCAGCGATTGGAGGTTGGCCAAGTCGGAGAGCTGCGACGGGGAACTGCAAATATCATATACAATCAATAGCAATAATTCTGTCTGCAACATGTGAACAGATCGTGCGAAAAATTGTGATTTGGCACGCGGAGGGTATTTTAACTGCGGGCGCGGGTGTATATTGTTTTATCGCTGGACTATTGGGGGATTAGTGGTGTGCGCGAGGGATATACGGACAGCGGTAGCGGAGGCAGGGGAATACAATGTTTACTTAAGGAGTGGAATATAAAAAATCAATGCGGTTGGTACTGTAGGCAACCTATACTATACAACACTGTTGTAGGAGAGTCTATTGTATATTCTACTGTATATTCTGTATGTCGTAGTCTCATTGTAAAACACGTCGATTCATGATCAGCCGTGCCGTTTCGTGTACCACCGGGCATAGAATGTAATGAAACGTTCTCATCACGAATATCATGTCCTATTATATCTCTATGTATAAATGATTTATGTAGAATATAGCTGGCGAATGTTTGTAAAATAAAGGGTCTGCTACCCCAGTAATGGGAAAGGCGTGATGTTATGTATGTATGTATGTATGTATGTACTTACTCTGTATTGTTATCGGGTGTTTGGAGTAATTTGATTTTAGTGTTGAGTGTATCGATGAGGATCTGTTTCTCGTTCAAATCCTCCCGCAGTACTTGTTCCATGTGCGCTTTGGCATTCTGCTCCAGGGTGCACTGTTCCTTCAGCTCGGCGACGCGGCGTAACGCCTTGTCCTGCGTCTCAACCAGGATAGACTTGGTTTTGGCATTTTCCCGTTCCAAAATCCTATACATACATGATCTAATTACAACGGCGCACTATATGGCTGATGTGCCACAGATAGAAAATAAATAATGAGTTATGTTTTAAATGGGTACATATTTTACAATATAAATTCTGCATATTCCAACAGCATTTAACAAAGTTGATTTTAATGAAAACTGCATAGTACGGGACAAGGATCAGTAATAATTTATTTGAATAAGATTAGACTGCGCTACTAATTCTTTCTACTACAGAAAATCGACGCAGTCGCTATGGTAATGCGAGTGGAAAACATAGATTGACGAATACCTGATCGAGGTATGCATATATTACAGTAAATATAGCCATAATTATACTATATCTGGTGTACTGTAACGAGTGCACACCGTCAGTTTTCATAATCTTCGACGGCCCAACTCCCAATAAACCCAGAAATAGTAAAACAGGCCTAGCACAGTCGTACACACTCCGCATTTTGACCAGATTCTTCAAACGCTGTACTATATCTTGATATGACAACATTATTTTGTTGCTCTCTGCTGTTATTAGTTAGACAGTTGTTCGGTATAGACTGATGTTGGTGGTCGTGTGTACAATACATTATATACGTACGTATGTAGTATGGCACTCTATATTGTAATGTGGCTCTTAACGGTACGGACTACTCAACTAATGAGACCATTATAATGAATAATAATACAATCATCATCATATACAAGTGTTGCAATAGTGAAACGATAAGTGTTGCTTGGTAACACGGGCACTATACTGTGAATGTCCACAAAATTAATATCGATCTGTAACTAATCAAGTTTTGTTCCGCTTTCGATATGGTTTGTTTAGATTTGCGGATTTAAGTTGAACTTCGACTGAGCAATCGGGTGTTAGTTAAGTTTTAGGTTATCAATTTGTTGGACAGAATGATAATGACATTTCTGTATGCAATAACTTTAGTGTGAAGTGTGTACTCACCGGTAATGGTTGGCTAGGTCCGAGTAACGTCCTCTGTACTTGTTATACTTGGCCATGGCGTTCTTATAAGCTCCGAGAATCTGATTGCGGTCGGCATGGCTGGTGGCGGAGTCCTCTACTTCGCTGGCAGACACGTCCAGGTCCGACTACACATACATACATAGCATTAATGCCTGTATCAGTACTACAAAATGGCTGTAGGGCACCTGGAAGACCTAGACAAAGCTTCTACACAGAGTAACGTCCACGTGTCATACACGGATCTCTTACCATACGCCCGGGGACATGATAATATTACATTCCGAACTACTTTCTATCACATATTTAGTTTATTCAGAATAGCCCATAATCTTTAAGGTATAATATCGACAATTTCAAATAAAAAAGTTCATATAAACATGTGTTCAATTCCGCAATAGATACGGAGATACAACCGTTTGAAACTTAATTAAAATTAAAACAAACATTCTAGCATATTTCAACAAAACAACATAATCGGAATAGTCATTTTAGATTATGTATTATTGCAAACTGTGACTATATTTGTTTTGTAGTAAATTAAACGGAAAATGATAATATTTCAAACGCCTTTTTCCGAGATGTACAAAAACATTTTAGCGAATAATTACAACGTCATATTATGTATTTTTAAATTCTAAACAACTTTTTCATATACACATTTCTGAAATGCAAGAGAAAAATATTTGTACATTTAAAAAATAACCCGTAAAATGTTATGTTTAGTTTTTTCTTGCAATCCCCTGTTATATCCATTTAAGAGTTGTACAAATATAAACAATACTTAGCCTTAATATGAAAACACAATAAAAAAATTGGATTGCACTTATTATATACATTACATAAATATGAACGCATGCGGCTACATATACATTTGAATTATTAATTAATATTTCTTATAACCTTCTGACACAGGCTGTATGTATGTATATGTCATAGTCTCATTGTGAAATACGTTGTTTCATGATTAGCCTGGGCATTTCATGTACCAACGGGCATAGAATGTAATGAAACGTTCTCATCACCGAATATCAACGAATATCATGTCCTACCGTACCCCCTAGTGACATTATATAGGTATTTTTTACACCACACACTCTACCCCTACCCCACCATCCCCCATAACGAATATAATATCCTGCTTTACCCTAGTAACATTTAATTAAAAGCCTCGCGCGATTGTGGAAATTGATGAGTCTAACCTAATTCATGATCTACCTAGCTCGGCCTCGGCTGATCATGAAACGACATATTTCACAATGATACTACGACATATATATATATTTACCTGCAGGTGGTAGAGATTTCCTGGCGATTCGTACGACGGCAGGAATGAGACATCACTTGCGTACGATGAATTGGAGTCGCGTCTAGTGCGATTGTAACTGGGAGTAGGCGTGGATGTGTTAAAATCAACAGCACTCTCTACACATCAACATTTAAAACTTGTTAAACTCATGACTTCATTTCACGTTAGAAACTTTTAACTTTATACGAAATCAGAAACACACAATTATCTTTGTAAGCGGGGCTGGTTTCAATGAAATAACATACCTTCATCTATAGAGAACATATTTGCATTTGAACTGGTACTGTCATCTGGATTATTATTGCCCACAACTGACTTTGCAAGCTGTGTGACGCGTTGCGGTGAAGCTTTAACTTCTTCAGCGATTTTATCTTTAAGTTTCTTGAACATTTTCTATCTCTAAATAATTGTAACTCTTCCAATATTCTTGCCGTAAACTGTCAGCTGAGGTTACCTTGTAGGTTAATATACATTATATGCACTTTACACAACTACAATCGAATCAATTTCAGTAAACGTTGATACTAATAATTGTTTACAGATACACAAGTTAATATAAACACACTGCATTATATTAGTATTTCGTACAAAACAAATGCAAACAATTTTTTCATGTCAATATTTGACATTTAATACGTGTATCCCCAGCACTACCAATGCACGATTAACGTAAAGATGAAACTCCCTAGAAATATGTAGAAAATCAATTTTTTCGAAAGTAATTAGATTAAATATTACATATACAATTTAATTAGCTTTATGTCTTGTCTTGCCCCGTCTTTTATTTAATTATTTTTCAAATTACTTAATAAAAAAAGATTAATATTAGGTACAAAATTAAAATGTGTTTTGTACAGTTCTAAATTAAATTACGTAATATACACATTTACTAATCTAATCATAATTAACTATTTTAAATAATAAATTAATTTACTTCATTTGACAGCTACTGCAGCACTCGTAGTGGTAATATTAAAAACTAAACTAACTTTCTAACCACAAAAAATTGACATATTTGAAATACCTTAATCTTACGAAATATCTATTACAGTCTCGAGAAAAAGTGTTCTATAGCTTATATTTTATAAAATGGCCATGCAGCTAGCTAGAACGATCAGTAAATTTAGACAAATCAGTTTTGTTCAAATAGTAAGTGAAAAAAAGTGTTTTAAACTTTTGTACATTTACAGTATCGAATCAAATTATGTATTGTGTATCAATTTATTGTTAACTAAACTAAAAACAATTGAATTTTTCGTTGATGATGTTAATTTTAATGTTAAATAGTCGATGGTTTTATAAAGTTTTGTTTTAGGTTAAATATTCTGATACATCTGTTCCGAAAAATCCACTCGAAGCCGTGCACAGTGCCAGTCAACAGCCAGAAAATGGCGCTATATACGATAAAAAGCCTTTCAAAATGATCTGCGAAGCAGGTACAGTTCAACTTTAAATTCTAACCTATAAACAATGAAAGATATGTTTCGATTTACAGGTAAAAAGTACTCCTGGTGCCTCTGTGGCAAGTCAAAGAACCAACCGTTATGTGACGGCACGCATAAAAACACATTCTTGAAGATAAAACTGAGGTAACCTCAAAATTCACTCTATTTCTCTGAAATTTAACTAAATTTCGTCTTAAAATAACTCTGATTCAATCATATTTCATAGTCTACCATCTTTTTCTACATTATAATACAATTAAATCAAAAATTTATTTAATTTTAAGCTCAGTTATTGTTACTTTTCAATTTAAAGTGTAACCTTTCTTTCTTGTTTGACCAAGGCCTGTGCGATTCGAGGTGACTGAAACAAAGGAATACTACTTGTGCAACTGTAAACAAACGTCCAATAGACCTTTCTGTGATGGTACCCATAAGCAAGAGCATGTACAACAAGCGGTCAAATCATAATATCTAGCTGATGTCTATAGTTGTATATACATGTTAGGACTGGAGAACATCCAGGGAAAATGTTTTGTAGTATTGTTTACAAAAATAAATGTTGAATATTTGTGAAGTTGTCCATGACCTACTACTATTATTGACCCAGTATTTTTTAAACACGAGGAGTGACTCGCCCAAACGGTATAAAGCACAAAAATATTATTTTTTACGACCAAATAAAAGGAAAATATTTTGATATGGATATACTAAGGCCTACTATGATCAATAAGGGATATTTCAAGGACAGAGTCGTACTGGCCCAAATGGTATATTGAAAAAAAATATTTTTTAGTGACTTTTACGTGTAAATTTGAAAAATAGGAGAAGACACCACTATTACGATTAGTAAACGATTTTTCCAAGGACAGGGCTGTACTAGCTCAAATGGTATGTCGGAAAAAAATGATTTTTTCGTGGTTTTTGACAGGAAATTTGAATGCAAAATGGGAGAAAGTACACCAATATTACGAGTTTGAAAGTATATATATCGTTCTTATGGCAAACATTACAATTTCAAATACACTGAAAACGGAAAAAAATTTCAGATTTTTCTTTTTTTTCAGGCTGAACTTAAAAATGAGCGCATTTACAAATTTCATAATTTTTTAAAAAATTTTCAGACTGAAATTATTTTTTTCTCTTTGCAGATAAATCATTATTACTTACAGTATGTATTACAAGAATTATTTATTTATTTATTTAGCATTCTTCCATTCATGTATGTATATCGAAAAAGGTTTTTTTTTATTGAAATATATTGAGTGTCTGTGTGTGTTTATTAGCAATGAATGTATGTATGTATGTGAGTTGTATATTTTGAATAATTAGCCCCCCACGTTGCTGGTATGTTTGTTTTGTTTTACCAGCTGTTTGCATAAATTGCGATTAAATCAACCGTTCTGTATTTCAAGGTTTGAAACCGCGATACCTCAAATTAGTGTGTACACGAACCATTTACAGATTACCAACCTGACGTTAATATTCTTGCTTAACGGATCATACAAAATGGAGATAATTGAATCTACACACACATGAATACATGTAATAATAGCGGAGACTGTGCGATGTTCACAATATAGTATTTTGTATCGCGGATTTCAAAATAGTAACGCATTTTAAAATATTGAAACATCGACATCAACATATTGTAATGTTGTCTCTTTTGCGGGGGTTAAACTTTATTTTATTGCTGAGGGACTTTCAAAATACACAACTCATATGTACCAGTTGTCCCCTCGCGGCTGAAATCCGATATACCAGGAAATTAACATGTAAATACAGAAACACACGTGATTATTGCTTAATCAATACATTTTATGGCAAAAGTGTAAAGGAATTAAAAACTACATAATATGTTGGCATATTCAGTCCGTGAATATTTTTGTATATCGGGCTAAATTAACTTTTGAAATACTGCATGTTGATGACAGATCAGTAATGGCATATATTTTCTGTCAATTAAAACATACGTATTAATGTTCCCTAACCTCTGCTGATCTGTTATCAAAATGCAGTATTTCAAATGTTAATTTACAGCGATATACAAAAATATTCACACACTGAATATGAGATCATATTGTGTAGTTTTGAATTCTAAACAACTTTTTCCTCTGCACGTTTGTTATAAAATATATTAATTAAGAAGTAACCACTGTGTTTTCTATATTTACATGTTAATTCCCAGCCGACGTCGCGGCGAGACACCCTGTATATGTATGTATGGTATGTATATAATAATAATTTGTTTTT
>JAGJTL010000198.1:27318-38024 GCA_022063505.1 Calosoma granatense | reverse complement strand
TTTAATATAATGAAACAATATACAAAAGAATTTTCACTGTTTTTAACTCGAATGACATAACGACATGACGTTTGTAACGATTTGTATTTGCACACAATCAAATGACGTTTAAACTATGAATGCACACACTTAAACACTGTCAGTGTTATTGAACAACTTGAATCACAGTATAAGCATAACTATTTGTTCTTTCGAATACATTTTCATGAACTGTTGTTATGTAAATGGTTTCGTAATGTCATAGTGCTCCCCTGATGTTGCCCGACCGTCACAACACTCTCACACGGCACAGCACATCTGTACAAATCGATAAATACCGGACACAAAATGGCGACGGCGCACAATACAACACAAATAACACTCTTATATCTGTTGCGCATTCCACATATGCAGCTGGTCCGGAATGATAGTTTATTTGAAAATATAGCGCGTGTCAAAATAATTACACATTGAGCAGGCAAATCCATTACAGCGCGGGATGTTTCGCTACTTGTACATCAGGGGCTGGTATTACCAAAATTTTAAGGAAGAATCTAGCGATTAACGGTGGTATATTTACAACAAACATTTTGAATATTGAAATGTGGAAAATTCTAAATACGACCACAGTACTTTTACCCCGTGTAATCCACTTAAGAAACCGCTTGCTGTGAGGGTTCGTCAGATTGACAATAAATTATTAATCTACGACCCAAAAAACCCTGAAGCCAGAATTTCACCCCTCTATCATCAATTCGTAAATAGTATTTTTACCTGGTGTCAGAATAAGAAATGTCACCGATCTTTAATAATCAACAAAAATTTAGAAATTTTTCTGTTCCTTAAAAAATTATCCTTTCAAAATGTAATGCGTCAGGTGCAATAATCGTTAACAGAAGTATATAACTTTCATTTTTGACTTTTGCCCGAAAACGCTGTTTGCTTTTTGATAAGTACAATTCTGTTGATTTGGATAACATTTTTTTTATTTCTTTTTTTTCAAAAACGTATTTACATAATATTATCTCGCACCAAATTTGTGATAAAATAATTTTTACTTGAAAATTTCTATATACGTACATACCGTCATTTCTTTCTTATTTCTGTGGGGCTTGCAGGGTGGTATACACTAAATATTTAATACTAAAATACGTACAAATTATACTTTACGCTTTGTTGCACTGGAGCCACTGGTTTTGTTGTACTGGAGCCACGAGTTTTGTTGCACTGGAGCTACTGGTTTTGTTGCACTGGAGCTACGAGTTTTGTTGTACTGGAGCATGGTTTCGGTTGTTGGTAGATAAAAAAATTAAGGAGTGCAGGATCTAAATAAATATTATCGAAATTTGTTGTACAATTTATATTATTTAAAGCGCAATATACAATAATGTACATAAATTTAATTATCAATAACAGTATGTATGCCTGGCAGTTCCAGGACGCGCGCGAGTTCAACTTAAATGCACGGGAATCAAAACCTTATAATATCAACGGCGAAACTACACATTGCTTACGCTGTCCCCCGTAACATTAATGCTACAATGGAGGGGGGGACAGCTGTGATATTGGGGTTTTGATTCGAGGGGGGCGTTGAACCCGTGCGTCTTCGAACGCCCAACATTTTATAATTATTGCTTTAATAATTTATTTGGCATCACAATTTTATTATATACAATTGGTGTATAATTTTTACAAACTATTCCATTTTTTACAAAATAAGGCACTCTTACTTTAGCTAAAGCGCTCGTTGCTAATTGGGCATTCCCTTAGAAGCAACTCCTGCTTTTCAAAATTATGAAAAATCTTACAGTAACTCCGCGCCCACAAGATAAACTGTCCCTATATCTGCGCGCGCACCACTAATCCCCCAATAGTCCAACGGGGAAAAACAATGTACATCCGCGCTTGCAGTTCAAATATCCTCCGCGCACCGCAGGTCTAATCACAATATTTCCGCGCGGTGTGTTCCGATTTTGCAAATATCACTCGGGGAGAAAGGTGGGGCACTGTATTTCTTTGGTATACATTTTTTTTTGGTTATAAGGCACTAAATATTAATTCTTTGGTAACTCTGATTTTGGTATATCACGTAAGATATTTGGATGAAGACACTCGTTATTTTATCAACGTTTTTAGTAATTATTTTCGTAGGCTTCCTCACTGAGCAATAAGACCTTTGGAAACTGAATTGCTGATTGCTCAATTAGGATTTACTAATACTTTGGAAACTGATGTGCTGATTCCTCAATTAGAATTTACAAATATGTCGGAAATAAAAGTGGTGATTCCTCAATAAGATACTGCACCACCCTATTCACATCCGTACACTGATGCAGTGCCTTCGGTCCAGCGTTTTCGTCCGGCCAAGTAAAGCTAGGACCCCACACAATCGCCAGATTCGCTGTGGACATCTGGTTCTGTTTCTCATGGACGGTAATCCTGAGTAAATGTGCACACAAGCATGCTAGCGTCTGTTTGTGTGGTTCGGATAACTTCTTAAGCGTCTCCTTCGCCTTCGACAGTCGCTTGTCCGGTTCTACGATGGCGCAGGCTTCGGACAATGCCATGTACACGGGGTAAGGCACAAGCGGTGTCTGCAGTTCCCGGAAGAACAACTTTAACGCACCAGCCAAGACATCCGAGTCACTGGCTACGCTCAAATCATCCAGCGCAGCTTCATCCTCTTGATCCACCCGGAGTCGGAGTTTCTGGATGTGACTCAGGTTTCCTGAAGTCCGGTACAGGCCGATGGAAAACACATGCGGAGGATTCTCCAGAATGTCCGTACATCGCTCAACAAACTTTGGCACGGCCTGCATCTTCTCAGACGCTTCGTAGAGTCGTTCTAAGGTGTTCCCAAAAATGGGCTCATTCTTGTAGATACCCTGATTGACAAGGGTTTCCTTCGGCGGCCGTTTCTTGAAGAACCAATTCAGCGCATTTTTGGTCACCGGCCCGGGCGACGTCTCCGACGATGATGTATGGTCCTGGTGCTTGGAGATGACGGCGTGGATATCACAAAACCAATTATCGCTCATCTTGGCATCGTCGTTTTGAATGAGTGCGATTGTTCCGTCCAGAGCGGTGATTACGTTCACGTTCCGTTTGGCCGAATGAATATGATCGATGTCGCGGTTAATCTTCGCACCGCGCAAGTCGATTTTGTCCTTGCACACGCCTGCTACACCGGATTTCATTGCGAGCAGTGCGTTTTTGTCTTCGGCGAAGAACAAGCCACCTTCCGTAAGCAGTCCTTGCATGCCTGACGCCCAATGTTTGGGCAACTTGGACGCTCCATTGGGCGATAATTTTACCCTGTCGATGGGACCCTCCCGAGTCACTTTGGGCAACCAGGGTCCTTGGGCCACCTGCCGATACAGGTGCGAAGGTTTGCCCAGTTTAGGGTGCTGGTGACTGTACGGACGCTGGATCGGTGATTTCGGCGGTTGCAGGCGGTTCGGGTGCCGCAAGATTGTAATAGCGGGCAGTGGATGTTGGTGGGTGAGTTGACGGGCGGCGGCGGGCACGTGACCAGGAGTTATGCTGGTGGTGGCGAGTCGGGGGCGCATCGGCTGGTCTTCGGGAATATGGTTCTGAAATGAAATTTTTTTTTAAGAGGATAGAATTTTCTAGCGAAACCTTAGTCATTTTCAAATGTGTGGATATAAATGAAGCAAAAGAGGGATATGCAAAGGTAGGGGTATATGGCAAACGATTGTGCGGAAAATAAGGAATGAACTGCAGAAATCTGTGGACAGAGTGCGCGGCAGTGCTAACGAAACCTTAGTCATTTGCAGAACAATGCACAGACGGTAGTAATTCTTTATGTATAAATTGTTTTATGTGTAGTATGTGATGTTATGTATGAAGAATTTGGTTTGAATACTTTGTGAGAATATGGCACTCGCCGTAGAATTTCAACTATTACATGTATTCGTGTGTGTTCCACGGGCAGTCCACAATAAACTGCATGTAGGTGCCGTCACGTAGGACAACTCCCCCGCGCGGTGGAAGTTCAGTTCTAAACAGCTTTTTCCAGTACACTTTTTCTCTAAAATTGACTGGGGAAAAAAATATTTACACATTTCAAAATTAACCCGTAAAATGCTATATTCGGTTTTTTTGCAACACCCTGTATAGATAAATTATAGTGTACAGAATGTCCCAAAATTATTGCAAATTAAGAGTATATATTATTTAGTGTACTGATTCCAATGCAAAAATATTTCATCGAAATTCGCAAAAGTAATTGCACATTACTTGGAGCAAACATTTTTCGTGCCACTGGACTGATATTTCGTTAAATAAGCTTGAGAAGGTAGGTACGTTGGAATTAAATAATGTTAAATGAACTGTTACACAACTTTAATTAAATACGATACATTTTAATGTTTACTAATTTTTATTCCTAATTATAAGCTATGAGTCCAGTGACACGAAAAATGTTTGCTCCAAATAATGTGCAATTATTAATGCGAATTTCGAAAAAATTCTTTTTGCATTGTAATCAGTACACTAAATAATATATATTCTTTAAAAAATATATACTCTTAAAATTTTTTGCAATAATTTTGGTACAACCTGTATTTAAACTTTTTTAGTTTATGCAAATTTTTCTTAGCCGAAATTCTGTGTTGTGGAAAATTTCATGTGTGGCAGATAAAAATTGTTCAAAGTGTCACACGGTTCTGACTGAAGTGCGAATGAATGAAAAGCAACTCGAATGATAAACCAGTGGCGTTAGTGATAACGTTAGTTCATTAATAACAGATGTTATCACACGTTATCACTTGTATATAAAACCCTAACGCCATATTAGATGCATGACTCAAACTATTTATGATAAACTATAAGACAAAACACAGAATTAAGTATACTATGTTTCAAAATAATTGCGCATTGATCTGACTTCATAATGAGTGTGGGCCCCACCCATCACATCGCGGGATGTTTTGCTGCTTGTACATCAGGGGCTGATATTACCAAAATCGTAAGGAAGAATCTAGCGATTAACGCGCGGTATATTTACAACAAACATTTTGAGTATTAAAATGTGGAAAAATTGTAAATACGACCGCAGTGCTTTTCCCCGTGTAATCCGCTTAAAAAAATGCTTGCTGTCAGGAGGTGTACAAGAGTCATATTGCAATTTTTTTTAAACATATACTACATTTTTCTACTAAAATTTTGGTCCTGTAAACGAATTTCCAATGTATACAAAATTAATCGTTTGTCTATCTGTTTTTATGTACATACATAAAGTCTTTTTACGTTTACTTAAATCCGCGAGAATCAAAACCCTCACATTATTGAATGCTGTCCCCATTGTAGCATTAAAGTTACAGCGGACTGCGTAAGCAATGTGTAGTTTCAAACTCTCCAAAATATCGAATGCTGTCCCCATTGTTGCATCCATGTTACAGGGGATAGCATAAGCAATGTGTAATTTCGTCGTTGATATTGTAGGGTTTTGATTCAGTGGATTTAAATTCAACTTGCGGCATAGCTAATTATATATTCCCTTAAACTCTTACTCTTTTTTCATCACTGGCATCCGTTACGAAGATACTAATCTTATCCTGTATGCTATCCCGTTTATCCTGCGGTTTCTCCAGCCCTGTACGTTCCTGCAGGCTACGTTCACTGCCGCTGGTGCTGGTGCTGGTGGTGCTGCCCGACTTGTACGGCGGAATCATCAGCGGTGACCAGGAGGCGCGCGCCTGACGCCGTGCTCCAGGTACCCCGTCGTTGTGCGGGTCGTAGCTCTCTGTTTCGTAACGGAGTTCCTCCAACCAACACCGAACACTGCTTGTGTTAGTCATCATCACTGTGTAAATTATCTTCTTGAATAATAATCACTTTATATATGGTTGTAATAACTAATTAGTATCTGTATAATTTCACTCGTAATATGTATGTATGTATGCTATATTTATTTCTTTAATATTTCTTCATTCTTGATATGTATGCATATTATATTTATTCTCTCTTTCATTAATATATTTATTTAATGCCACTATTTTCATTATTTCTTCTTTAGTATATTTTTACACTTGTAATATATTTGTATTTAGCGTCCTCTTTAATATATTAATTTAACACTATCTGTCTTAAATGTATATTTATTATCTTTTGCTTGCTATCTCTTTCTCTTGCATATATACAATAGTGTTATTTGCATATAATTCTCTCTTTAAAGCATATAAATATGTAATATTCGCTATCCTTTACTTCTGAGCAGTCTTACTCGTTCTAACTTTATATGTATGTAATATTTAACATCTGATCTCACTATTATTAAAATTCACTGTCATTCAAGGCTCTTGTACCGTCCATTTGCGATATATTTGTCCTCTACCTATCTACTTTTCTCTTCTGTCTCCTGATTTAACGTTTTATTCACTTATTTTATCCCCGTTTGACACGAGCAACTCTCTAGGGATGTTTCGTTTTTACCACTAGTGTTATTTTAAGTAGACAGGTTGTCACTTACACGACTGCTGTGGCTATAGTCATTCTGTACTTGTCAGTTTCACTACTGTTACAATATATTGTCTAATAATGTCAAACTTAGTTAGTTAGCTTGTTGTTTCACGTTCTTCAACACTTGTAATACACACAAATCGTTAGTAAGTGCAGTTAGAATTGTTTTTGAATGTTCTAGCAACACACACGTACACTGTAATACTTGTACTGGTTACTGCTGAACAGACACTGGGCCCGTGGTTTGAGCCAAAAGGAAACACACATACCGCACACATCCTGTACAGTGATAATCAGACGACAAAATGAACTATTAAGCACTGGCAGTTGTGTATCATATACATACATACATACATACATACATACAGTACTGGCGCATTTAAATTGGCTACATGCGTAGGGTTATTTTTCTAGAAGAACAAAAGTTTTGACGTCAAAGCGACAAGTTTGTTATCTGTTTTTTAGAGTCATGATTGTTGCATTGATTTAGCCAAAAAGAGTGCTAGGTTTTTAGTTATTAAGAAATATTTTTCCAATGGGAATAGTAGATATCTATATACATATGTATACTATGTATTTATATACTGCAAGTATGTATATATAAATACATGTATACGGAGTACTTTTTTTGTAAGAAAAAAGGTGCCGAAATTCACATCTTGTTAATCTTTTATTTAAACAATCATCTACTATTCAGTTCGTAACATAAATTTCATTTATCGTATTTAAGACAAATGTTCTTTAGCAAATTCCAAAGTTTTGTCCAATTCTCGTTCGACAAATCTCATTGAAACTAAACTCTGTGACAAAAAAACGCACTGATATATGATTGTATAAAATACCACACAGTATTTCTCACCGAAGAATCTACATTTGATATCAATACGTTATCAGTCACCTTTTAAGAGATTTGTAAATATGTATGTATGTATGTATGTATGTATATAGTATTATCGTATAAATATACTACCACTATCACTGTTTTTTATATTTCTTGTGTTTGATAGCGTTTAACACAAACACACACACACACCAGTACAGAAATAAAGCATATTATTATAGATTGTCAAGGTGGATCAACGTTGGCTTATAACAGTTCGCGGTACAAGCGTCTATTCGATTGGCTGATCGCGACCACAATACGTAAAATTGTTGAATTGAACATGTGATGTGTATGATGATACATACATACATATACATACATATCTATTCATACATAAATACATACATATATACACCACTATAATACACATGTATATAAATATGGTCCGTACATACATATATACATACATATACCGGGTGTCTAACCAAAATATGTACATATATACATATATAGTACAGTTTAGTACATATATACCCAGTAATACAGTACATACATGCTTACATACATACATACAGTTAACATATACATACATACATACTAACACTGTACACATACATACTAACACTTTACACATACTAATATTGTACACATACATACATACATGCCTGGTGCCTGGTGATGCACGAATAGCACATTATTAAGCAGCCTAACGAACGTCAATTATTCTATTTAGTGCACCCAGCCCACACGTAATATACGTAGAGGGACACACACACACGCACACTCGCCAGTTATTAATTAATATTAATATTACTTCATCACAATCAAACGCAACGACCGTCATTGCGCTATTTTACATTTGACAGAACTATATGGCTTGATTCACTTTTGTTTTTTTCATATCACAACAATCAGAGCTTTGAGTTTGTGAAATACTTGTTGGATATTGATGTGCTAATGTTTTTTTATTACATCAATCAACGACGATAGTTGGTACACTTGTGTTTGCCTTGGAGCAATCGTTAAACAGTTGATACACTTTTGTTCTTATTGCACCAATGACGAAATAGTTGATGTGATTTTGTTTTTCTTGCACCAATGACAAAATAGTTGATGTACTTTTGTTTTTCTTGTACCAATAATAAAATAGTTGATGCGCTTTTGTTTTTTTTTACCAATGACGAAACAGTTGATGTACTATTGTTTTTTTTTGCAACAATGACGAAATAGTTGATGCGGTTTTGTTTTTCGTACACTAGTCATACAACTATGATGCATTTTTGTTTGTATGTAAATATGAAGAAAAACATGTAGTTAGTGATAATCTTTAACACTTGTTAAACGATAAGAAATGCATATTTTTGCATGTAGTAATTCTGAAGCATTTGTGCAAAATGC
Organism: Calosoma granatense; assembly: GCA_022063505.1. Classification (NCBI taxonomy): domain Eukaryota; kingdom Metazoa; phylum Arthropoda; class Insecta; order Coleoptera; family Carabidae; genus Calosoma; species Calosoma granatense. Next base: position 29,341 of record JAGJTL010000198.1, on the reverse strand, counting down.
AATCATAACTGAAGAAAACGTTTAGGACGGAATATTATTTTTCGTCTTAAAGAAATTTCATATTAAAATAAATTTTTATATTGCGCCACGGGTTGCATGTTGTTATAACATTATTTTCTATTTGATTGAAATATGGGTTAAATTTATTTGAGTTTAATAACTTTTATTGAAATATGGATTATTTTATTTTAGTAAGAGAGCCCTGTATGACACAGTGGTAATGTGGGCGCGCGGGGGGGACGGTGAGGAGGCCCCTTTCTCAGTGATAAGAGTGTGACGTTATGCATTTTGTTAGAAAATAGAATTTCGTCTGTTGTGTTTGCGTCCAACATGAGTTCCAGGAAACTCTGCATTGAATCATCTGTGAATATATCGTAATTATAAAATACTTTCCGTTGGACAAACGTCAGTCTGTCTGAATGAACACACACAATAGTGACGTAATGATTTGCACTAAATACGGTAGCATTTCAATACAGAACAGGCAGTAAATATGGTAGTGTAATAATGACAATATATTAATATGTATACACCTATGCACAGACATACGTGCAGTACAGCACATGACACGATGTGTATAGTGTGTTTCAAAATAATTGCACATTGCCTCTTGCCTTCATGAACATTACAGCGCGGGATGTTTTGCTACTTGTACATCCGAGGCTGGTTTTATTAAAATTTTAAAGAAGAATCTAGCGATTAGTGCGCGGTATATTTACAACAAACATTTTCGAATACTGAAATGTGAAAAAATTGTAAATACGACCGCAGTACTTTTACCCTGTGTAATCCGCTTAAGAAACCGCTTGCTGTGCGGGGAGTGTTCAGGAGTCATATTGTAATTTTTTTGAAACATTCTATAATTGACTGTTTGTCCTTTAAATATTAATTACGATGGAGGAAAATGAAAAAGAATTTTGACATTTTTCGAAGTATTAACTCGCTGTGGAGAAAAAACCATGACAGTTGCATAAAACAACTCATTAGTCAGTGTTTTGTTGAACACAGCTGGCTAATATATCGTGCGGAAAATGTCAAAGTTAATTACACATTTTCTCCGCGGATTATATCGTATTTCAGCGAATAAACCGTGTGGGGGGCTGAATGCGGTGTAGTTTTTGGTTATGTACAACATTTATATTAGAACTTTGGGCTGTAAATATAATAGGGAACGTTATATAAATTATATATATTAGGTGTTGAGACATTCGGTATATAGCACACAAAAGTACACCATTATGAACATATAACCTATACAGAATGTTGTTTCATAATGACAGATTCTATACATACAAATAATGAAAAAAGTTCATATAAATATACGTCTGCAAATCAATGATATAAAAATTACGGACTGTCAAAGATTTTAATGATCAACATATTCCTTTGAAGTAATCTTCATTTCTGTAACTATTATATATGTCGTAGTCTCAATGTGAAATACGTCGTTGCATGATCAGCCTGGGCATTTCATGTACCATTGCCATGGAATGTAATGAAACGTTCGCATCACGAATATCAACGATTATCATGTCCTACCCTAGCCGCTAGTGACATTATATAAGTGTTTTTTACACCACACAGCCTACCCCTACCCTACACCATCCCCATAACGAATATAATATCCTACCTTACCCTAGTGACATTTCATTAAAAGCCTTGGCCGATTGTGTAAAATGAATCTAACCTAATACATGAACTAATACATGTAATAGTTGAACGCACACACACGTATGTCACGTTCACAACAAGTGTTTTACACTGCAGATTTCAAATGGTAAATTATTTTAAAATATCAAAACATCCGCCATCAACGTTTGTAATGTTTCTCTCAGGGTTAAATTCTATTTTACTTCATAATGCGCACCGCAGGGAGCAGCACTTTCGAAGTAATCAACAATTTTAATTTGTTTCTTAATTGATTTTGTCTACAATATGCACCCCTAGGTAAATAGCTCATTATCACTAATTTGATTTTAAATATATACATATAGTTCCGTGGAAACTAATTTTGTAAATTTAT